>CABHPP010116653.1:0-45036 GCA_902168425.1 Peromyscus attwateri | reverse complement strand
TTAAGGACGGGATGTGGCAATACACTTGAAAGTTGCTAAAATGTAGATTTTCAATTTGATACACACCCTCCTGACTTGTCCTTCTTTCTTTCAGGGCTTTTATTTGCACACAGTCATGGGTCAGCTATTCTCTTCATCTAAGGATGAACACCACAGAGATTTGGCCTCCACCTTTACCGAATATTTTAAGAAGTTTAAGACGGGAAACAAAATCATTCCTCAGGAAACCATAGCTTCAATTGAGTTAAGCCTGACAAAAGGAAACATTCAGGGGGCAAACTCTTCAATCACTGATGCAGTAAAAGAAATTGACAGTACCCCACTCAATGTTGCTGTGACCGGGGAGTCTGGAGCAGGGAAATCTACCTTCATCAATGTCCTGAGAGGTATTGGACATGAAGAGAAAGATTCAGCTGAAACTGGAGTGGTGGAAACAACCATGGAGAGACATCCATACAAACACCCCAATATTCCCAATGTGGTTTTTTGGGACCTGCCTGGGATTGGAACCACAAATTTCCCACCAAAAGATTATCTGGAGAAAATGAAATTCCATGAGTATGACTTCTTCATTATTATTTCTGCCTCACGCTTTAAGAAAAATGATATAGATCTCGCCAAAGCAATCAGAATGATGAAGAAGGATTTCTACTTTGTGAGAACCAAGGTGGACTTTGATTTAAACAGTGAAAAGGAAAGCAAACCACGCACCTTTAACAGAGAAAAGGTCCTGCAGCAGATCCGCACCAACTGTGTGAAAATGTTTCAGGAGAATAACATTGAAGAACCACCAATCTTCTTGATCTCTAATAGAAATTTGTCTGACTATGATTTCCCAATCCTGATGGACAAGGTTATGAGTGTTCTCCCTGTACACAAACGACATGTTTTTATGCTCTCCTTGCCTAATATTACAAGTACAGCCATTGAAAGGAAGCAACAATCCCTGAAGCAGAGGATTTGGCTAGAAGCCTTTGCAACTGACCTCCTGAGTATCATCCCGTCACTGACCATCTTCATGGACAGTGATGTGGAAAGTCTTAAGAAAAGCCTGAACTTCTATCGAACTGTGTTTGGAGTGGATGATGCATCCTTGCAGAGTTTGGCTAAGGACTGGGGAATGTCAGTGGATCAGCTCAAGGCAAAGATGAAATCTCCTAATGTGTTCGAGACTACAAAGAAAGAAACAGTACAAGAAAGGCTTTCAAGATATTATGAGGAGTTCTGTTTGGCTAATGGGCATTTGTTTAATAAGAATGTTTATGTTAAAGAATTATACTGCCTAAAATTACATTTCATTGACATGGTGACAGATGATGCTAATGCTCTTCTCAAAGAGATATGTTCAAGAAACAACTTAGTTTCTGATTAGGCTGAAATTCTGTAGCTGTCAAAAATAAGAATCAATGACAGAAACATAGGACACTGATATTGCAAAACAACATACTGAGTTTATTCATGCCATCTAGGCTTTATCCATACTTAGTGATCATATATCCACATTAGCTGTAGCAAGGGGATCAATCAGATGTATGTAAATAAGCTGAGATCTAAAAAACTATCTATTCACTTTGAATAAACCCTCAGATGGATTAATTGCACAGTTATTTGAATTAGTTTACATTAAAGCAGCATCCATTTTTAGGTTTAACATTGTGATGGTTATCATTGTCGACAGACTCTAGATCACATGGGAGATGAACCTCTGGGCTTGCCTTTGGGGAATTATTTTGTTTATGTTAATTGAGGGGAGAAGCCATGCCCACTGTGGGGGGGCACCATTCCCTAGCTGGTGATCTCTGACTGTGTGTGTAGAGAGAGGGGCTAATCAACAGCATATATGCATTCATCCATTGCTCTCTATTTTTTCACTGTGGGTGGAGTGGCACTAGCTGCCTCCAGCTACTGCTGTGACTTCTTGGTAATGATGGCCTCTGTAACCTTGAATTTGATACTTGTGTCCTCTGTTGATAGAGATGCCCAAGGAGAAACCATAACTGGGCTGGAGACATGGCTCAGTAGATAAAGAACTTACCTTACAAGTGTGAAGACCTGAGTTCAGATCCCTAGAGCTCACATATAGCCAGCTAAGTAAGCATCTGTAATCACACACTCCTGTGGTGAGATAGGAGGCAGAGACAGAGAATCCGGGAAGCCCCGCAGACAGCTAACCTGCTACATGCAGCAGTGAATAAGAGACCCTGACACAAGGAAGTGGAAGGTAAAAGCCAAGACCAAGGTTGTCCTATGACCTCTGTACACATGGCCATGTCATGTTCATGCCTGCAATCACACGTGCAAATGCACACAAACAAAACGTTTATTCTTTAGAAGAAGAAGGAAGGTTTGGGGTAGTAGCTCAATGTATAATACTTGTATCACATGCATGAGACCTCGGGTTCAATCCCTAGCACTCCTGAAAATGGGTAAAGGGAAGGTGGAGAGATAGCTCCGAGGTTAAGAACACTGGCTGAACTTTAAGAGGACCCAGGTTCAATTCCCACATAATAGAACCCTCATAGTAGCTACAGTAGCCTATAACCTCTGTTCCAGGGGATCTGATACACTCTACTGACCTGAACCAGGCACACATGTGCTGAAAAGATATACATGTGAGGCAAACATTCAAAATATATGTTTAATCAAGAGCAAGAGAGAGATAAACAATAACCATAGAGATCGCAATAGCCTTAATAATAACTAAGAAATTCCTACAAATCCTAGTCAGAATCTTTGAGAAAATACTAAAGAAGCCTCTAATTCTGTGCCAGAACCAGTGAAGATAAATAGACTTCTCTACTTTATAGGTTTTTGAATGTTGTGATTGCTAAATGACTGATTTACTCAATATTAATATCAAAAGCCATTTAATAAATTCTTTCTGAAATAAAAAAGACATTTGTTACTTCTTGACATTCTCAAGAACACATAATAACTTCACAGTGACTGTCCTTAGTATTGCTATTATTGGATGATTATCTCATTGCCCGTTCCCTGGCTGACATTTTTTCTTCCTTGAAATGAAATACAAACAAATAGTACATGGGTTAGTAAGACTGAAAGAGAGACCCAGAGGAAAGAGAAAAATTGTTCATGGTGAGGAGTGGTTTCTTAAAGTTTGGGCTGCTAAAATCCTATAGATTATGTGGATTAAATAATAGAATTTGTTCTCATACTTCTAGTGACTTATGTCTGAGATCCAGGTGCCAGTGTAGCCAAATCCTCAGTAAAAGCATTCTTCCTGGTAATGCCTCACTCAGCCTTCCATGGTGTATGTGTGCAGAGAATGATTCCCTGTTGCTTCTTCTCGTGATTCTATCATTTGGACTCCATTTCCATGACCTAGTCTAACCATAGACTCATCCTAAAGCCTTTCCTCCTAAAAGGATGCATCTGGCTCTGCTCAAAGAAATGTTTATTGCAGTGATTCTCAACCCGTGGGTCGTGACCCTAGTAGGGGTTACCTAAGAACATTAGAAATCACAGATATTTACATTACAATTCATAAAAGTAGGAAAACTACAGTTATGAAGGAGCAGTGAAAATAATTTTATGGCTGAGGGTTACCACTGTTCCACCTCACTGCTACTGCTGTCCTTGCTGGTCATCCCATGATACTGGCATCTCCAAAAATGATGGGGTCCCTTGATGCAATCAGGCTATCACCAATAGCTACTCCTGGGCTCTCTTCATGGTGTCAACCAAGCTTCAACTTCTCTCCATGAACCCTTCAATTCTGGGTCTTCCACTAATACTGAGGCTGAACCTTCTCCAATGGCCTATCCTGGCCTCTCACAGTGCCAAGCCTCAGCTGCTCTCCATGTCCCCTTCATACCTTCAAAACCAGTACCACTGAGAGACTCTTGTGCATTACCAAGTATGGCTTCCAGGGAGAACAAAAACCTTGGTGGCGTGGGAACACAGCTTCTGTGCACTGACTCTGAGGAAACACTTCCCAAAAGACTTTGCCTCGGTGATGTTGGTCTCTTCTTAATCACTGCTAATTTCTTAGTTCCGAAGTCCCTACAATGATATTGTGTAAATTCTCCCCTCTTGGATCTCCCTCCCACACAAGAGTGATTCTAACCTTTCTGGAAACCACTGCTTAGATTAATAATGAAACAACAGATGTCAGTTCAGATCCCTGCAGAAAGTTGTAGGGAAGGGAGACTCCCTCGGCCCCACTCCTGCCTTGTTCTAGGGTTTAAATCTAGAGAAAAGCAAGACCTCCAGGAGCAAATGCTATGAAACAAATTATTATCCTATCATGGTAGGGAACGCTAAAAGAAATATACCTACAGTTTTGACTGTGAAACTAGTAGAGGCTTTCAGTCAAATGAAAAAGAACCTCTTAAAGTCACACATCTTTAATCCCAGCGCTAGGAAAGTTGAGACAGGAAAGGAAATGGGTGGGCAGAGAAAGGAATATAAGGTGTGAGGAGACAGGAACTAAAGTCTTTCGGCTGGAGCTCTTTCAGGCTGAGGAGTTAGTGAGGTAAGAGGTGGCGGCTGTGGCTTGCTCTGCTTCTTTGATCTTTCAGCTTTCACCCCAATATCAGGCTCCGGGTTTTTTATTATAAGACCTTTAGAAATTTGAGTTACAATATCTATTTACTTTTTTATTTGCTATATTTATGTGGTATATTTGTTCTATATTTACTTTAGCCTGATCTACACTTGTATTTAAAGTGGTTCTGTTGTAGGTTGCGATCAGAACAGTGTTGTTTTTTTTTCTTTAATATATTTCAACAAAGTTGACATTTTAATTGGACCTCTTAAACCATTTACATTTTTTATATGTATTGATATGATTATACTTATGTCTGCCAATTTGCTCTTTTCTTTTCTCTTGCTTATTCTTTTTTTGGGGGGGTCTCCTTTCCTTGAATTTTTTTTTGGTTTTTTTTGAGACAGGGTTTCTCTGTGTAGCTTTGCGCCTTTCCTGGAACTCACTCTGTAGCCCAGGTTGGCCTCGAACTCACAGAGATCCACCTGCCTCTGTCTCCCGAGTGCTGGGATTAAAGGCGTGCACCACCACTGCCCAGCTCCTTGCATATTTTTAATTAAATGAGGATATACTACTTTCCATTTCTGTCTTATTATCTCTCAGTTACATGTTTACAAAATAGTCCTCAGATTCACAATGCACTCATCACTAACACTGTCTGCTCATAAAAAGAATGCATAACAAGTTCGGTCTCTTCTTCTACCATGTGGCTTCTGGGGTATGGCTCAGGGCACCGGGCATAAAGGCAGGTGTCTTAATCCTGAGCCATCTGGTGACTTTCCTATCACAACTGCACCTCATCACGCTTCCCGTTTGCCTCCCTCTCTTTATTTTGTCACTGTCCTCATTGTTCCCTAATCACTCCTATGGCTGAGGTGATAATAACACATTTTATGTCTCTCAGAAATCTCAGAAACTGGGCTGGAGAAATGGCTCAGTGGGTTAGAGTGTCTGCCACAAAACAATGAGGATCTGAGTTCAAAGACTAACTACAAGGAGGTGAAAGGCCGGCATAGCCACACTGGGGAAGGGGTGAAGACAGGAGGTGCCAAGGTGTTCTGGCCACCAGCATAGCTCCAGATTCAGTGAGAGATCCTCCGTCAAATGAATAAGGCATAGTATGAAATAGTAGGATACCTGGCATCTTCCTTTGGCTTCTATACATGAATAGGCACACCCATACTTACACACACACACACACACACACACACACACACACACACACACACTTGCACATATGCCATACACAATACACCACACTCATACAACATACATACATACACACAGGCACACACACCACATACAAGAAATCTCAAGAACTATCTCAAACTTACTTGTAATATTTGGCTGAAAAATTAAGGCCTAAAAATGACTGGTTCATAGATTCATATGTACTTTTCAACTAATATGGGGAACATCCATTTCTAATTAGAGCATCATAGCTCACCGCTAGAATTCTAGTGCACATTTTAACAGTTACATCTAATATTTCTATAATTTACATTTGCTTCACCAAATCCTTAAAGCCCTCTGTCTTAATATATATTTTAACATTGTAACAGGCCCCCACACCTTAGCACAACTGACGCCATGACAGAAGTACCATTCAGGCCACACACTTAGCACATAGGCAGCACAACAAATTTCATACCAAAAGGAAAACAAGGGCCTGATTTACCAAAATCCATAGTGCTAGGAACCTCCCAACATATACTAACCTTGCTCTTTTTGCTTCTGTGGTTCCATTTCTGGCTAATTGTTCTTGTTAGCCAAGTATGTCAACCCAAGATGTGGGTTTTATGCTTATAAACTCTGAGGAAGGCTCGGGACTGCATTGGGATAGCAAACACCTAATATAGTCACCAGTCAGCTAATAAAAGACTTTTTTTACTTTCTTTCTTTCTTCTTTTTTTTTTAATATGTGTGTGTGTTTCTAATTTTCTTAAGGATTTATTTATTATGCATACAGTGTTCTGCCTGCATGTATTCCTGCAGGCCAGAAGAGGGCACCAGATCTCATTATAGATGATAGTGAGCCACCATGTGTTTGGGGAGAAATAAACTCAAGACCTCTGGGAGAGCAGCCAGTACTCTAAATCTCTGAGCCATCTCTCCAGCCCTATAAAAGACATTCTATTGGCTTAAACCCATGTCTGAATGGTTGTCTCTGATGAACACCCCACAACAAAGTGGATTTCTTCTATTATTTCTAAGTTGATATGCTAACTGGGCTTTTCTTGGAGCCTTGGAGTTCCACTCTAGCCTACCTCCAATCCAGAAACACTTTGACAATGGCAGACTTTTCTATGGTTTTGATAATCTTTGCTTATCAAGGCAAGTCTGAGGGAATGCTGTATGGGTGCCAGACTGCCTTATCAAGTGAAGTCTTCCTTCCAACTCTTCTGTTTCTGCAGATAGTGAGGCTACTGAACCTCTAACTCTAGGACCAATGAGGCCTGGGTGAAGCATTGGGCTACAAATGAAGTTTTCAGGCTCAGTTTCCTCTCCATGTCCCTTCTCTAGGGAACAATATTCACACCGTGTTTCTCTAATATTATGAAGTTTTCACAGTCTAAATAGGACCGGGCTCATGGCTGCCAGATGTTCTCTTCCTGTTCAGACCCAGAAATGCTAGCATTAGAATTTTTTTCCTGAAAGGTGAAATTTGCAGACACTTGTGCTTTCTGACTTCTGAGTCAGGGTCTAACTGGTTTGGGGTGTGAGGTTTGTGGTGTGAGTTCTCAGAAGGGTCATAGAGAATGTTCAAGAGTCTGTTCACTTACCACATCAGAGATACAGAATATGCTAACCTGGGTTCATGCTGACTTTCTGTTTCCCTTCCTTCAAATGACTATATTTGTAGGAGGTTGGCCATCAGTGGTAACTATTCTTGGTTGATAAGTTGACTACATCTGGAATTAACTAAAACCCAAGTTTCGAAGTACACCACTGAGGGATTTTTTTTTAATTAGTTAAATTATTTGAAGTGTGAAGATCTACTTTTAATCTAGACCTTTTGAAGTGGGAAGACACATGTTCAATCTGGGCCACACCTCCTACAGCCAGCTAATATAAAGGACATGGAAGAAGGAAATTTCTGCTCTTTGCCTGCTTGCTCTCACCTCTCTGGCAAGTCTGTTCCTTTTCTGGCATTAGAGCTTAATTCTTTGGGATTACAGTGTATACTGGAAACAAGCTGAGACATCCAACTGGATTCTTGGAACTTTCATTGGTAGACTGCCATTGTTGGACTAGCTGGACCACAGCTTGTAAGACATTCTAATAATCCTATATAGACATCCATGTTGGAGAAGGCCATCAAAAGAACAAGTGCTCTGGATAGCAATGTAATCCAAAGGTATGTAGCTTGAAAGCCAAGCCACCCTTTGATTGACAGCACCCACTATGTCAGTTTATCCTGAACCTGAACTTAAGGGGGGATAAAGAAAAGGGTAGTGGGAAAAACTTGGAAAAACTTTAAGAAATACTAATGCATTAGTTAAGAGAGACTCATTCTCCAACTGAATGCTTTGAAACGGCATAGTGTGACAGTTTATCCATAGGAATACTACCATCTCCCACCTACCAAAGCCCCAGCAGCTGGTCAGCAGGTAAGACTCCTGTGGCCTGGCCACTGCACCACTCCCACCATTCACTGGACCCCCTGTAACCTACAAGTCCCAGCCTGCCCCCCAAACCCAGGGAACCTGTCATCCTCCCTCCCCACCAGAACCATCCCCTGTGGCATCAGAGTCCCCCAGAGGCACAGGATCCACCTGCACCAATTGGAGGAAGAGGTCCAGTAACCAGTCAGCAGCATCCTCCCCCCGCCATCCCCCAGAGCCCCCCTCCCCACCCTCATGCCTCACCCCCCCCCACAACCATCCTCCATGGCATTAGTGGTCCCCAAAGGCACAGACACCACCTGCACCAATTGGAGGAAGAATCAACACCTGTACCTATAATTACCCCAAACACAGATGGGTAGACAGCAGTGTAAGAATATATTCAACAACATAAAGAGCAATATGGCACCTAGTGGGTCTACAACAGCAAGACCTGAACATCCCAATGCAGATGAAGCAGAAGAAAACAACCTTTAAAATAACTTTATGAAGATGATAGAGGCCTTTAAAGAGGAAATGAAAATTTTCCTTAAAGAAATGGAGGAATAGACAAACAAAAAATTGGAAGAAATCAATAAATCCCTTATAGCAATCCAAGAAAAAAAACAATCAAATAGGTGAATGAAGCAGTTCAAGACTTAAAAATTGAAATAGAGGCAATAAAGAAAACACAAACCAAGGGAATTCTGGAAATGAAAAATCTGGATAAAGGAACAGGAACTACAGATGCAAGCATAACCAACAGATTACAAGAGGTAGAAGGGAGAAAGAATCTCAGGCACTGAAAATACGATAGAGGAAATAGATTCATCAGTCAAAGAAAATGGTAAATCTAACAAATTCTTAACACAAAACATACAGGAAATCTGGGACATCATGATAAGACCAAACCTAAGAATAAGAGGGATAGAAGAAGGAGAAGAATTCCAGCTCAAAGGCACAGAAAAATATATTCAAAAACATCATTAGAAGAAAACTTTCCCAATAAAGAAGGACATGCCTATGAAGGTATAAGACGCTTATAGAACACCAAATAGACTGGACCAAACAAAAAAAGTCCCCTTGCCACATAATAATTAAACCACTAAACATAAAGAATAAAGAAAGAATATTAAGAGCAGCAAAAGAAAAAGGCCAAGTAACATATAAAGGCAGACCTATCAGAATTACACCTGAAAGCAAGAAGGTCCTGGACAGACATTTTGCAGACACTAAGAGACTACGGATGCCAGCCCAGACTACTATAACCAGCAAAACTTTCAATCACCATAGATGGAGAAAACAAGATATTTCATGACAAAACCAGATTTAAATAATATCTAACCACAAATCCAGCACTACAGAAAGTACTAGAAGGAAAACTCCAACCCAAAGAACTTAGATGTACCCAAGAAAACTCAGGCAGTAAATAATCCACACCAGAAAATCCCAAAGAAGAGAAACATGCACACACAACCACCAACAACAACAAAACCAAAAATTAACAAGAACTAACAATCACTGATCATTAATATCTCTAAATATCAATGGACTCAATTCACCTACAAAAAGACACAGGCTAACAGAATGGGTATGAAACAGGATCTATCCTTCTGCTGCACACAAGAAACACACCTCAACTTCAAAGACAGACATTACCTTAGAGTAAAGGGTTGGGGAAAAAATTTCCAATCAAATGGACCAAAGAAACAAGCTGGTGTAGCTATCTTAAAATCTAACAAAATAGACTTCAAACTAAAATTAATCAAAAGAGATTGAGAAGGACATTTTATATTCACCACAGGAAAAATCCATCAAGATGAAGACTCAA
The DNA here is from genome assembly GCA_902168425.1 of Peromyscus attwateri. Lineage (NCBI taxonomy): Eukaryota > Metazoa > Chordata > Mammalia > Rodentia > Cricetidae > Peromyscus > Peromyscus attwateri. The sequence goes on along the minus strand of CABHPP010116653.1, from coordinate 35,093 downwards.
TTCTGAACATTTATGCCCCAAATACATGGGTTAGCCACATTTGTAAAAGAAACATTACTAAAGATTAAATCACACATCAAACCCACACACTAATAGTGGGAGACTTCAACACCCCACTCACAAATGGACAGGTCTGTCAGACAGAAACTTAACAGAGAAATAAGGGAACTGCCAGATGTTATGACTCAAATGGACTTAACAGACATATATAGAACATTTCACCCAAACACAAAAGAATATACGTTTTTCTTAGCACCTCATGGAACCTTCTCCAAAACTGAACACTTACTCAGTCACAAAGCAAACCTCAACAGATACAAAAAAAATTTGGAATAACCTCTTGTGTATTATCAGATCACCATGGCTTAAAGTAAGAATTCAACAATAACACAATATGCAAAAAGCCTACAAACACATGGAAACTGAACAGTGTTCAACTGAATGACCACTGGGTCGTGGAGAAAGAAAGAAAGAAATTAAAACTTTCTAGAATTCAATGAAAATGAATGCACAACACACACAAACATATAGGACACTATAAAAGCAGTGCTAAAGAGGAAAGGTCACAGCACTAAGTGCCTACATAAAGAATTTGGAGAAACCTCACACTAGCAACTTACCAGCACACCTGAAAGCTCTAGAGCAAAAAGAAACAAACTCACCCAAGTAGATGACAGGAAATAATCAAATTGAGGGCTGAAATCAATAAAATAGAAACAAAGAACATTACAAAGAATCAATGAAACGAAGAGTTGGTTCTTTGAGAAAATCAACAAGATAGAAAAACCCTTATCCTAACTAACCAAAAAGCAGAGAGAGAATATCTAAATTAACAAAATCAGAAATGAAAAGGGGGACATAATAACAGACACTGAGGAAATCCCGAGAATCATTAGGTCATACTTCAAAAAACCTGTACTGCGCAAAATTGGAAAAACTAAAAGAAATGGACAATTTTCTGCATAAGCACTACATACCAAAATTAAATCAAGACCAGATAAACAATTGAAATAGACCTATAACCCCTAAGGAAATAGAAGCAGTCATTAATAGTCTTTCAACAACAACAACAAAAAGCACAGGCAGGACCAGATGGTAGTAGCACAGAACTCTACCAGACTTTCAAAGAAGAGCTAATACCAATACTCCTCAAATTGTTCCACACAATAATAACAGAAAAAACATTGTCAAACTCTTTTTATGAGGCTACAGTTACCCTGATACCCAAACCACACAAAGATGCAACAAAGAAAGAGAATTACAGACCAATCTTCCTCATGAACATTGATGCAAAAATACTTAATAAAATACTGGCAACTGAATCCAGGAACACATCAAAAATATTATCCACCATGACCAAGTAGGCTTCATCCCAGGGATGCAGAGATGGTTCAATATACAGAAATCTGCCCGTGTAATCCACCATATAAACAAACTGAAAAAAAAAAAAAACAACATGATCATCTCATTAGATACTGAAAAACCTTTGACAAAATTCAACACCCCTTCATAATAAAGGTCTTGGAGAGATCAGGGATACAAGGAACATACCTAAACATAATAAAAACAATATATAGCAAGCTGACAACCAACATCAAACTAAATGGAATGCAAAGCAATTTCACTAAAATCAGGAACAAGACAAGGCTATCCACTCTCTACATATTTATTTAATATAGTACTTGAAGTTCTAGCTAGAGCAATAAGACAGCAATAAGCAAAAGGAGATCAAGGGGATACAAATTGTAAAGAAAAAAGTCAAACTTTCACTATTTGCAGATGATATGATAGTCTACATAAGTGACCCCAAAAATTCTACCAGGGAACTCCTACAGCTGATAAACACCTTCAGTAATGTGGTGGGATACAAGATTAACTCAAAAAAAAAATCAGTAGCCCTCCTATAAACAAATGATAAACAGCCTGAGAACGAACTCAGAGAAACATCACCCTTTACAATAGCCACAAATAACATAAAATTATCTTGGGGCAACTCTAACCAAACAAGCAGAATACCTGTATGGCAAGAGCTTTAAGTGTTTGAAGAAAGAAATTGGAGAAGTTATCATAAAATGGAAAGATCCCCCATGCTTTTTGATAGGTAGGATCAACATAGTTAAAATGGCAGTCTAAGGGGCTGGAGAGATGTTTCAGAGGATAAGAGCACTGACTGCTCTTTCAGAGGACCCAGGTTCAATTCACAGCACCCACGTGGCAGCTCACAGCTGTCTGTAACTCTAGTTCCAGGGAACCTGACACCTTCACACCAATGCACATAAAATATATTAAAAAATAATTAAAAATAAAAATAGCACTCTTACCAAAAGCAATCTACTGATTCAATGCAATCCCCATTAAAATCCCAACACAATTCTTCACAGACCTCAAAAGAAAAATACTCAACTTTATATGGAAAAACAAAAAACCCAGAATAGCTAAAACAATCCTGTACAATAAAACAACCTCTGGAGGCATCACCATCCCTGACTTCAAGCTCTACTACAGAGTTATAGTAATAAAAACAACTTGGTATTGGCATAAAAACAGACATGTGGACCAATGGAATCAAATTGAAGACCCTGACTTTAATCTATAAACCTTTGAATACTTGATTTTTTTTCTTGACAAAGAAGCCAAAACTGTACAATGGAAAAAAGAAAGCATCTTCAACAAATGGTGCTGGCATAACTGAATTTGGACATGTAGAAGATTGCAGATAGATCCATGTCTGTCACCATGAACAAAACTCAAGTCAAAGTGGGTCAAAGACCTCAACATCAATCCAGTTACACTGAACCTGATAAAAGAGAAAGTGGGAAATATCCTCAAATGCACTGGCACAGGACACCACGTCCTAAATATAACACCAGTAGCACAGACCCTGAGAGCAACAATTAATAAATGGGGCCTCTTGAAACTGAGAAGCTTCTGTAAGGCAAAAGACATGGTAAATAAGACAAAACAACAGCCTACAGAATGGAAAAAGATCTTCACCAACCCCACATCTGACAGAGGGCTGTTCTCCAAAATAGATGAAGAACTCAAAAAAGTAGACATCAAAATACCAAATAATACAATTAAAAATTGGGGTACAGATCTAAACAGAATTCTCAACAGAAGAATCTCAAACGGCTGAAAGACATTTAAGGAATTGCTCAACATCCTTAGTCATCAGGGAAATGCAAATCAAAATGACTCTGAGATACCACCTTACACCCGTCAGAATGGCTAGGATCAAAAACACTGAAGACAGCTTATGTTGGAGAGCATGTGGAGCAAGGGGAACACTCCTTCACTGCTGTGGGAATGCAAACTTGTACAGCCACTTTGGAAATCAGTATGGTGGTTTCTCCGAAAATTGAAAATCAATCTATCTCAAGACCCAATGATATCACTTGTGGGCATATACCCAAGGCATGCTCAACCATACCACAAGGACACTTGCTCAACTATGTTCTTAGCAGCATTATTCATAATAGCCAGAACCTAGAAACAACCTAGATACCCCTCAACTGAAGACTAGATAAAGAAAATGTGGTACATTTACACAATGGAGTATTACTCGGTGGGGAAAAAAAATGACATCTTGAAATTAACAGGCAAATGGATAGAACTAGAAATGATCATCCTGAGTGCAGTAACCCAGACCCAGAAAGACAAACATGGTATGGACTCACTCATAAGTGGATAGTCAATGCAAAGCAAAGGATAACCAGGCTACAATCCACAACTCCGGAGAAGCTAAGTAACAAGGAAAACCCTAAGAGGGATACAGGTGCATGGACCTGGGAGGGGGAAATAAATAAGATCTCCTGGGTAACCTGGGAGCAGGGAAGAGGGGAGGTGATAGGGAATGTGAACATGAGGGAATGGTGGTGGTTGAGTTGGGGGAGGGTCGGAGAGGGAGAACAATGAAAGAAATATCTTGTTAGAGGGAGCCATTATGGGGTTAGGGGGAAATCTGGTGCTAGGGAAATTCCCAAGAATCCACAAGAATGACCCCAGCTAAGACTCCTAGTAATAGTGGAGAGGGTATCTGAACTGGCCTTACCCTGTAATCTGATTGGTGACTACTCTAATTGTTTTATCAAAGAACCTTCATCCCATAACTGATGGAAGCAGATGCAGAGATTCACAGCTAAGCACTGGGCCGAGCTCTTGTAGTCCAGTTGAAGAGAGGGAGGAAGGATTACATAAGCAGAGCAGGGGGATGGTGGTCAAGATCATGACAGGGAAAACCACAGAGACAGCTGACCTAAGCTAGTGGGAGCTCAAGGACCCTAGACTGACAGCTGGGGAGCCTTCATGAGATCAACCTAAGCCCTCTGCATGTGGTTAACAGTTGTGTGGCTAGATCGACTTGTGGGGCCCCTAGCAGTGGGACCAGAATTTATCCCTGGTGTATGAACTGGCTTTTTGGAGCCCATTCCCTATGCTGGTTTAGCCTTGATGCAGAGGGGAGGGGCTTGGTCCTGCCTCAACTTGGTATGCCATGCTTTGTTGACTCCATGGGAGGCCTTATTCTCTCTGAGGAGTGGATGGGAGGTGGGTGAGGGGGAGGTGGGAGGCAGAAGGAGGAGGGGAGGGATGGGGGAATTGTAGTTGGTATGCAAAGTGAAAAAAAATTAAATTAAAAAAAAATACTATCATCTGCCCCAGTGGTAATACAAAATGACAGTGTTCCTAAGAGTAATTGGCAATATCTCAGAGGAGTGAGGACCATTTCCACTTTGAGACACTGAATAGTGTTTTGAAGACTCTTCTAAAGAAATACCTGGGAAAATAGAAAAATATATACCTGTGGGGAGTGGGTTTGACATTCAGCAGTATAACCTTTCTAAAGATTTGCTTTATTTTTAACCATGCATCTATCTTGTGGGTATTAAAGTGTGCGCATGTGAGTGCAGGGGCAGTCAGTGGCATCGGAAGTTCCTGGAGCAAGAACTAGGGGCAGTTGTGAGCCGCCTTACATGGATGCCAGTAACAAATTCCAGTCCTCTTTCAGAGCAGTGCATGCTCTTAACCACTGAGCCATCGGTTCAGCGCAGGCATATAATGTTGAGAAAGCAGCTACTCCCATGTCCAAGTCAGGTTTCTCCATAGAAGAATTGACAGTCAGGTGCATCTGTTTATGACAGATAGAGAGATCGATCTCTGCATCAGTCTATACCTACTGTGTGCATCTGTTTATGACAGATAGAGAGATCGATCTCTGCATCAGTCTATACCTACTGTGGTGTGGCACTAAACTTTCTACTGCAGCATCTCACCACGTGTGAGATGTGACAGGCCTGGACAATATATTATAGTTAATTACAATTTCCTCCTTGGTTTAAAGTATCTATGTCAGAAGCCACAGGTGCTTTCCCATTAATGTCCATAATGTATTTCCACAATATGCTAACACATACTAACATTGTACAGCTTTATAAGTCATTCACTGCAATCACTTATGCCTACAATCAGGTGAATCAGCTTTGTCTCCTACTGACCATTGAGGTGCAGGGCAGTGTGTCTCTTTTGAAACTCTTCATGGCCTTTCAGTCTAACCCAAGGGATGCTAGCTAGGAGACCGCTGTGGTCATTGCATTTCTCTGTGGACATGATTAGAATTGCAGTGTCAAACAGCTAATGAAGCTTTTATGTGTCCTGAGGCCAGATGCCATTTTGTAATCAACTGATGACATTAAAACCCCTCAAAAAAATCTAATGAGGCAACTAAACAAGTAAGCCTTTCTGAAACATAACTGCTAAGCCAATGTAAGGCAGTTAGTTCTCTTTTGAGGACACTACAGTCCTACTGAGATTGTCACTGGTTCTGTTTCCAGCTCTTACTGATAAACACACAACACTGAAGTCATCCTACAAATAAGTTCATTTCAAGTAACTGACATCTGTAGCAAGTAGTCAAATGAGATTAGTGTAAAGAGTTTATGCATCATTATTTCCCACCAGTTAGGCAAGGCTCAAATCAGACTCAGAAGATGGGAATCATTTTCTGCTCATGTCATTGATTAAAAATGGCTTTTTACTTTTTAATTCATTTTACAACAAGTTTTTAGAATTTTTAGAAATTCAAATTTGATTTGTGTGTGTGGTGTATATTCGTGTGTGTGTGTGTGTGTGTGTGTGTGTGTGTGTGTGTGTGTGTACATGTGTGCACTCAACCATGCATGTACATGTGTAGGCGGGGGATCAATGTACGGTGTCTTTCTCTGTTACTCTCCAACTTATTTTTTAAGATTGGGTCTCTTATTGATCCTAGTAATCATTGATGGGTAGAAGATGGCACAGTGCTCCCACCTCACCACACACGGCTTTTCTGGGAGTGGCAATGCTAACTGAGTTCCTCATGTTAGCATCACAAGTGCTTTACCACTGAGCCAACACTCCAACACTCAGTATTCCACTTTTAGAGATAAATGGTCCTACGGTGGTAGCACATGCCTGTAGTCCACCCCTCAGAGTGCAAACCCCAGCAGATCTCTGTGAGTTAGAGGTCTGCCTGGTCTACATCGTGAGTTCCAGGACAGCCAGGGTGACATAGTGAGGTGCTATTGGTGAAATTACTAAGGCCACTCCACGTAGTTAAAAGGAAGATTTATTTAGTGGGTAACTTACAAATGAAGGGATGGATAGGTGGCGGGTTCTGGAAAAGACGCAGCGCAGTCCGGCGGTATTCTCTGGAGAACTCTCCTCAGTCTACCTCTTGCGTCCAGGTCCAGGAAACAAGAGAGCACCCCGAGTCCTGATCTCAGGTCTTCAGGCCCTCCCTTGGCCCCGCCTTGTAGGTGTGATAGTTACCAAAGCCTCAATGGGGGTTGGAACTTCCAGACCAAAGCTGGAATGGCTACCCACTACAAGGTGCTGTCTCGAGTAAATGAATAAATATTTAATAAATAAATAAATAAATATTAATTTTTAAAATTTTTTTGAAAAGAAACAAAGGGTAAGACTGGGGATGTAGTTGGGAGAGTTCAGAAATCCCTGGATTTATCCTTCATCACCAGTTACACCTCTGATGCCAGCCCTGGGGAGCTAGAGATGAAGCAAACAGAAATTCAAGCTCATCAACTGTTGCAGTGCAAAACAAGGCCAGCCTGGCTGCATAAGAACATGTTGAAAAATACAAAACATGGTGGTGAGTGTACTGTGGTGGGGCTGAAGGACGGTGTGCGGGTGAGAAAGGGACAGACAGAGGGAAGGAAGAGTGAAGGGTCTACATGGAGCCCAACCACAGCTTCCCCTCTGTTGCTTCCACTTCTTCCCACATGCCCTGTGAGCACCATTTCTGACCAGCAAGCAGCATAGAGAAGTATTTTCAGTTTCGTATTCCCAGCAATGACTAGAAATGCAGCTATCCTTGTTATTTTGTCAAAGAGTCCACTGGGAGTCCTGCATTCTTTCCAAGGTCAGAACAGCTCTCACTTTTCCCTAAGAACTGTGAGAAGGCTCCTGGAGCTCAGCCTGAGCCGCAGTCATGGATCTTTGCATCTGCTTCCATCAGTCACTGGATGAGGGTTCTATGATGACAGTTAGGGTATTCAGCCATCAGATCACCAGAGTAGGCCAGCTCAGGCACCCTCTCAAATATTGCCAGTAGTCTATGGTGTCTGTGCAGCCTTGGTGCAGGGAGGAGGGGCTTGGACCTGCCTCAACTGAATGTACCAGACTCTGCTGACTCCCCAGGGGAGACCTTGCCTTGGAGGAGGTGAGAATGGGGGGTGGGTTGGGGGGGCTGGGGGGCAGGAGGAGGGAGGGCAGGGGAATCTATGGTTGGTATGTAAAATGAATAGAAAATCTCTTAATAAAAAAGAAAGAGAGAGACAGAGAGAAAGAAAGAAAGAAAGAAAGAAAGAAAGAAAGAAAGAAAGAAGGAAGGAAGGAAGGAAGGAAGGAAGGAAGGAAGGAAGGAAGGAAGGAAGGAAGGAAGGAAGGAAGGAAGGAAGAAAGAAAGAAAGAAAGAGAGGGAAAGAAAGAAAGAAAGAGAAGAAGAAAGAAAGAACTGTGAGCAGACAATGCTCCAGGGCCTGACCAAGTCTGAGGGAAAACAACATCATCATCAACACCTAACTAAATTACAACCCTGGAAATGAGCTCCAGTGCCTCAGATGATATTGACCACGGCAGGAGTCTTCACTGGTGTTGGCTGATCTCTGCCACTTGTGACCAGGATCTACTCAGTGTTCAGGCAGCAGAGTTGCTTAGGATAAACTGGATTTCCTAAAAACAGCTGCTGTAGGTGAGTTATGTGTTGTTTTTCATGGAAACTCAAAGAAATTGAAATTGGTGAGGTTGGGAACTTTATACTTTCTCAATCTCCATCCACAGAGGGCTGTTTAATGTACATACAATGCCAATAAGCTGTAGACTGGCTCACAAAATCAAGACGGAGGTTTCTGAGCCAGGCAGACACAGGGGTTCACAGCTTTAATATCAGCAGTCAGGAGACTGAGGCAGGAGAATTACCAGGTGCTCAAAGCTGGTATGAACTACATAGTCCTACAGGGATACTAGACCTACGTGGTATAGAAAGAAAGAGTCTGTCTCAAAATATTTTTAAAAGACACCATCACTTGAAGGAAGAGGCAACTGACAGAATGAGAAAAAAAAATTATCAGCTGTGTACTGGACAGGGGATTAGTATTTGGAATCTGTAAAGAAATATTAAACATTAAGAAAACAAGTAACCCAATCTAAAAATGGAGCATAAACTAAACAGAAAGTTCTCAAAAGATGACATGCAGATGGCTGAGAAGTATTTTTTTTTAATGTCCAACATTCTTATTCATCAGGGAAACACAAGTCAAAGCTACTTTGAGATTTCACCTCACCCTAGTCAGAGTGGCTAGAAACAAAAATACAAATAGTAGCAAATGCTGCTGTGGTTGTGGGGAGAGGAGAACACTCAGTTCCTGATGGTGGGAGGGTCAACTGGGGCAGTTACTAAGGTAACTTGTATGGAAGCTCCACAAAGAGGGAACATAGATTTACTACATGATCCAGCTGTACTACTCCTGGGAATATTCCCAAATGCCTTTATTCCTCCTTTTGAGCTACTTGCTCCTCCATCCTTCCTGCTCCATTCACAATGGCCAAGAAATGGAAAACAGTCTAGATGCCCATCAACTGATGAGTGGATGAGAAAAATGTGCAGCTTTACAGAATGGAATATTACTCATCTGTTAAGCAAAATGGAAACTATGAAGTTTATGGGGAATCGGATGGAGATGGATACAATCATTCTGAGTGAATTAACAGAGGCTCAGAGAGACAAACATCATTTAATCCCTCTCATGTGGAGAGCTTAGCTTCAACCCTTCAGATATGTGTGTTCCATTTGGAATACCCACAGAGGGTTGGAAGTTACTATGGTGTCATGGAGTGAGACTTGCAAGAGAGGGAAGATGGGATTTAAAAGGGAATTGTTGACAAAGAAGGGTTAAATTGAGTTGAAAGGTGAGAATAGGGGAGGGGCTGAAAGTAGGAGGGATAACTAACACCAAAGGATTTTCAAAATGTCATATGTAACCTACTAATGGAGCTGTTTCTTAAAATACATCTATGCCCTCTACTGGAGCAACAATGTCCCTGCTAGACACCACAGGGTAACAATAAAAAGTCCAGACCCAGGAATTACTTAGCCTTTTTGGACTTGTTGGCCAGTGATGGCCCTGATCATTACAGGCCATTGTCAGTGGTCTTGGTTACCTTCCAGAACTTGATGCTGGAATCATGTTAGTGAAAACACCACATTCCTGAGTTATACAACATGGAGATATCAAACTAATACAGATCCAGAAGATTCATCCCTAGTGGTTATCTTTCATAGTGCTGGAAAGTTCTAGCCACATTAGTATAGTAGAAAATGAAACATTTATCAAATCCAGGTGTGAACTCTGTGAGCTACAATAATGACTGGTCAGATAAGATATAACCTTAATGGAACAGTGAGAGGAATGTCATGGTAGTAATGAACTACTTCCTGATTGGATTTAATACTACTCTACAATATGAAACCCATATTTGGTGCCATATCCGGACAATAACCTAAGGCTGTACTGGTCATACAGCCTAGTGAGAACCTACAACTATTGTTATGCTAAATGGATATAACATTAAATCAGCTCCAAATAATCTTCCATAATACCTATAGGTTATAAGGCATTGCTTGACCCTTATCATGGAAGCTCATATTTGCAGTAGATAATAGTCAATACGAATATCCACAACTGGCCAAGATGCATAGAACAAGACATTGGCAAATGCCTAGAACTAAATGGAATATACATATTTCTACTTCCAAAGGCACAGGAATGGCTGTGGAAGAAAGGGTGAAAGAACTGTAGGAGCCAGAGTCCTGGATGAGGACAAGGAAACAGTGTCTTCTGGACACAGCGGGATAGCTCCACAGTGGTAGTGACAGCATGTGTAAGACCAAGCCAGACCAAATCTCTGCATTGAGAGGTGAGTTGAGAAGGACAATAATTAAGAAACATGAATCCACAATTGTGAAGAAATAAGGTTGTAGTCAGAGGGGGTCAAATGGGTTGTGTCTTGGGTGAGACTAAAACTGGCATCTGCACAGGACCCCAGACAATGTGTTGTGTGACTTCAGTTCATGCTGCATTTGTGGAGTCGGGGACCAGGAAAATTATCTTTCAAGGGTTGCTGTCTAGCCTAGTTAGTAAACTGCTTCTCTGTGTTCCCTTCATTTTCAAAGCCTTGTTCCACATTGTTATTTTAGGACCGTCCAGTTTTTTCTGCCAAGAAACGAAGTGTTGATAAAATGAGGAACAGCTGTTCATTTTATTTCACTTTCCTCTTCTTGGAAATGCAGGTGATTCTGAAAAGCAACTATATCCATGCTCCTCCATGATTGGCCAACACACCCTGAGAGGGGAGGGGCAGAACTCAGAAGAATATATAAGTCCTGCAGAGGAAGCAGAGGTCGGTTCATATGAAGAGCCTGGAGTACAGTGGACAGTGGTTCCTGTAGCTGACCTACAGTGAGTGCGTACACTGGACTCAGGATTTTCTGGTAAGTGGACAGGAGCATTCTGATCTAATATAACGGATGGTGAGGTCCATTGTGCTGCCATGGGAGGTCTAGTTGTCAGGTTTGTGAAAAATAAAGGGCACAAATATGAGATCTGAGCTAACTAAATATCCAACCATCATACTCAGGTTCTCAGGCCTGACAGCAACTGTATTAACTTGTTGAGACATCTTGCTTAACTTGATATTCATTTTTATTGAGACAGGGTCTCAAGTAGCCCAGGCTAGCCTCTAACTCACTATGTACCAAGGATGACCTGGAAGTGCTGAACCTCTTACTTCTACTTCCTGAGTACCAGAATTACAGGAATCCACAATCACCTGCATTTGATGAGGTGCTGGGGATTGAACCTAAGACCTTATTCATGCTGGGAAAGCTCTCTACCAATTGACCTACATCTGCAGAGCACAGTTAGATTGCTTTCATAGAGTAAAAGGTTTAAAAGAATATTGTCAATCTAAATGATGACTTAAGGACACTGAAATGTTGTGTTAAAGAAATGGATTTTAACATGGACTTTAAGGGCAAAGAAGTTTTTATTTATTGCTAGTTGATATTCCTCATGGAGAGGAGTTCCAGATCATGAAAAAGACAGATGTAAAGTAGATCTAGAAAAATAAAAAATTAATTCAACCAAATACAGTAGATGAACTTACTGACATCTTTTGAAAACATCAATAAAACAGACAAATTAGATTTATGTGATCATTAGAGATTTGCCATTGATTAAACACTGATGCCAGTTATCATTCATTATTATTTATTTTTCACCTTGGGAAACTAGATGTATGTAAGTTTCTGTTCATTTGAAGGCACACACTGAAGGAAGTGTGCACAGATGGAGAAGATATCTTGTGTTTGATATACAATACTGCAGTCAGGTTAGATGCAACACAATTGCTCATGTTTTTATAGTTATTGATACTGGCTAAAGGACTCTTGCAGATTTTATACTATTTTCCCTTCCTTTACCTAAGTCCACCCCCCCCTTTGTCCTATAGTGTTTTTTTTTTATTATTATTAAGAGATTTCTATTCATTTTACATACCAACCACAGATTCCTCTATCCTCACTCCTTCCACCCCCCAGGCTTCCCCCCCCAAGCCCACCCCCCATTCGCACCTCCACCAAGGCAAGGTCTCCCCTGGGGAGTCAGCAGAGCCTGTATATTCAGATGAGGCAGGTCCAAGCCCCTCCTCCCTGCACCAAGGCGGTGCAAAGTGTCTCACCATAGGCACTAGGTTCCAAAAGGCTGGCTCATACACTAGGGACAGGTCCTGATCCCACTGCCTGTAGGCCCCCTAAACAGTTCAAGCTAAACAACTGTCTCGCTTATCCAGAGGGCCTAGTCCAGTACCATGGGAGCTCCTCAGCTATTGGTCCGCAGTTCATGCATTTCCACTAGTTTGGCTAGTTGTCTTTGTACTTTTTCCAGTCATGGTCTTGGTATCTCTTGCTCATAGAATCCCTCTTTCTCTCATCGATTGGACTCCTGGAGTTCCACCTGGGACCTGGCTGTGGATCTCTGCATCTGCTTCCATTAGTCACTGGATGAGGGTTCTATGATGACAGTTAGTGTATTCAGCCATCTGATTACCAGAGTATGCCAGCCCAGGCACCTTCTCCACTATTGCCAGTAGTCTATGGTGGAGTCATCCTTGTGAATTCCTGGGAACCTCCCTAGCACTCTGTTTCTCCCTATTCCCATGGTGTTTTCATTTATCATGGTATCTCTTTCCTTGCTTTCCCACTCTGTTCCCATTCCAGTTAGAACCTTCCACCCCCTTAAGCTCTCATCCCCCATCCCTTGTCCTCCATTACCTCCCTCACCCCCAGTTTGTTCATGTAGATCTAATCCGTTTCTCCATCACAGGGCAATCCATGTGTCCTTCCTAGGGTCCTCCTTACTAGCTAGCCTCACTAGAGCTGTGGGTTGCAGTCTGGTTATCCTTTGCTTTGTATCTAGTATCCACTTATGAGTGAGTACATACCATGTTTGTCTTTGAGTCTGGGTTACCTTACTCAGGATGATATTTTCTAGTTCCATCCATTTACCTGCAAACCGCATGATGTCATTGTTTTTCTCTGCTGAGTAGTATTCCATTGTGTATATGTACCACATTTTATTTATCCATTCTTCAGTTGAGGGGCATCTAGGTTGTTTCCAGTTTCTGGCTATTACAAATAGTGCTGCTATGAACATAGTTGAGCATGTGTCCTTGTGGTATGAATGAGCATTCCTTGGGAATATGCCCAATAGTGGTATAGCTGGGTCTTGAGGGAGATTGATTCCCAATTTTCTGAGAAACCACCACACTGATTTCCAAAGTGGCTGTACAAGTTTGCATTTCCACCAATAATGTAGGAGTGTTTCCCTTACTCCACATCCTCTCCAACATAAGCTGTCTGCAGTGTTTTTGATCTTAGCCATTCTGACAGGTGTAAGATGGTATCTCAGAGTTGTTTTGATTTGCATTTCCCTGATGACTAAGGATGTTGAGCAATTCCTTAAATGTCTTTTTGGCTGTTTGAGATTCTTCTGTTGAGAATTCTCTGTTTAGCTCTGTAGCCCATTTTTTAATTGGTCTCTTAGGTATTTTGATGTCTAGTTTTTTGAGTTCTTTATATATTTTGAAGATCAGCCCTCTGTCAGATGTGGGGTTGATGAAGAATTTTTTCCATTCTGTAGGCTCTTGTTTTGTCTTATTGACCATGTCCTTTGCCCTACAAAAGCTTCTCAGTTTCAAGAGATCCCATTTATTAATTGTTTCTCTAGTGTCTGTGCTACTGATGTTATATTTAGGAAGTGATCTCCAGTGCCAATGTGTTCAAGAATATTTCCTACTTTCTCTTCTATCAAGTTCAGAGTAACTGGATTTATGTTGAGGTCTTTAATCCACTTGGACTTAAGTTTTGTGCACGGTGATAGATATAGATCTATTTGCAATCGTCAACATGTTGACATCCAGTTATGCCAGCACCATTTGTTGAAGATGCTTTCTTTTTTCCATGTTACAGTTTTGGCTTCTTTGTCAAAAATTATATGTTCATCGGTGTGCAGATTAATGTCAGGGTCTTTCAGTTCAATTCCATTGGTCCACATATCGGTTTTTATGCCAGAACCAAGCTGTTTTTATTACTGTAGCTCTATAGTAGAGCTTGAGGTCAGGAATCATGATGCCTCCAGAGGTTGTTTTATTGTACAGGATTCTTTTGGCTATCCTGGTTTTTGTTTTTCCTTATGAAGTTGAATATTGTTCTTTCCAGGTCTGTGAAGAATTGTGTTGGTATTTTGATGGGGATTGCATTGAATCTGTAGATTGCTTTTGGTAAGATTGCCATTTTTACTATGTTAATTCTACCTATCCATGAGCATGGGAGATCTTTCCATTTTCTGATACCTTCTTCAATTTCTTTCTTCAGAGACTTAAAGTTCTTGTCATACAGGTCTTAGTTAACTCTTGCTTAGTTAGAGTTACCCCAAGGTATTTTATATTATTTGTCGCTATTGTAAAGGGTGATGTTTCTCTGATTTCTTTCTCAGCCCTTTCATCATTTGTATATAGTAGGGCTACTGAATTTTTTGAGTTAATCTTGTATCCTGCCACATTACTGAAGAAATTTATCAGTTGTGGGAGTTTCCTAGTAGAATTTTGGGGGTCACTTACATACACTATCATATGGTCTGCAAATAGTGAAAGTTTGACTTCTTCCTTTCTAATTTCTATCCCTTTGATCTCCTTTTGTTGCCTTATTGCTCTAGCTAGAACTTCAAGTACTATATTGAATAGACATGAAGAGAGTGGACAGCCTTGTCTTGTTTCTGTTTTTAGTGGAATTGCTTTCAGTTTCTCTCCATTTAATTTGATGTTGGCTGTCAGCTTGCTGTAAATTGCCTTTATTATATTTAGGTATGTTCCTTGTATTCCTGACCTCTCTAGGACCTTGATCTAGAAGGGGTGTTGGATTTTGTCAAAGGCTGTTTCAGCTTCTAATGAGATGATAATGTTTTTTTTTCTTTCAGTTTGTTTATATGATGTAATACATTGACAGATTTTCATATGTTGAACCATCCTTGCATCCCTGGGACGAAGCCTACTTGATCATGGTGGATAATTTTTTGATGTGTTCTTGGATTCAGTTTGCCAATATTTTGTTGAGTATTTTTGCATCAATATTCATGGGGGAGATTGGTCTGTAATTTTCTTTCTTTGTTGCATCTTTGTGTGGTTTGAGTATCAGGATAACTGTAGCCTCATAAAAAGAGTTTGATAATGTTCCTTCTGTTTCTATTGTGTGGAACAATTTGAAGAGTATTGGAATTAGCTCTTCTTTGAAATTCTGGTAGAATTCTGTGCTGAAACCATCTGGTCCTGGACTATTTTTGGTTAAGAGACTTTTAATGACTGATTCTATTTCCTTAGGGGTTATTGGTCTATTTAAATAGTTTATCTGGTCTTGATTTAATTTTGGTATGTTGTACCTATCCAGAAAATTGTCCATTTCCTTCAGATTTTCCAATTTTGTGGAGTACAGGTTTTTGAAGTATGACCTGATGATTCTCTGGATTTCCTCATTGTCTGTTGTTATGTCCCCCTTTTCATTTCTGATTTCGTTGATTTGGATATTCTCTCTCTCTCTCTCTCTCTCTCTCTCTCTCTCTCTCTCTCTCTGCCTTTTGGTTAATTTGGATAAGGGCTTATCTATCTTGTTGATTTTCTCAAAGAACCAACTCTTGGTTTTATTGATTCTTTGTATTATTCTCTTTGTTTCTATTTCATTGATTTCAGCCCTTTATTTGATTATTTCTTGACATCGATTCCTCCTGGGTGAGTTTCCTTCTAGAGCTTTCAGGTGTGCTGTTGAGTCACTAGTGTGAGATTTCTCCATCTTCTTTATGTGGATATTTAATGCTACAAATTTTCCTCTTAGCACTGCTTTCATAGTGTCCCATAAGTCTGGGTATGTTGTGCTTTCATTTTCATTGAATTCTAGGAAATCTTTAATTTCTTCCTTTAATTCTTCCTTGACCTATTGGTGATTCATTTGGGCATTGTTAAGTTTCTGTGAGATTGCAAACTTTCTGTAAATTTTGTTGTTTTTGAAATCTAACCTTAAGCCATGGTAGTCCGATAAAATACAGGAGGTCATTCCAATTATTTTGTATATGTTGAGATTTGCTTTGTGACCGAGCATGTGGTCAGTTTTAGAGAAGGTTCCATGGAGTGCTGAGAAGAAGGTATATTCTTTTGTGTTAGGGTGGAATGTTCTGTAGATATCTATTAAGTCCATTTGAGTCATAACTTCTGTTAGGTCCCTTATTTCTCTGTTAAGCTTCAGTCTGGCAGATCTATCCAGTGCTGAGAGTGGGTTATTGAAATCTCCCACTACTAGTGTGTGGGGTTTGATGTGCAATTTAAGCTTTAGTAATGTTTCTTTTACAAATGCAGGTGCCCTTGTATTTGGGGCATAAGTGTTCAGAATTGACACTTCATCTTGTGGATTTTCCCTATGATAAGTATGTAATATCCTTCCTGATCTCTTTTGATTGATTTTAGTTTGAAGTCTATTTTATTAGATATTAGGATAGCTATACAAGCTTGCTTCTTAAGTCCATTTGATTGGAAAGTCTTTTCCCAGCCTTTTACTCTGAGGCAGTGTCTTTCTTTAAAGTTGAGGTCTGTTTCTTATATGCAGCAGAAGGATGGATCCTGTTTTCATATCCATTCTGTTAGCCTGTGTCTTTTTATAAGCAAATTGAGACCATTGATATTAATGGATATTAATGACCAGTGATTGTTAATTCCTGTTATTTTTTTGGTGGTAGTGTTGTGTGTTTCTCTTCTTTGGTATTTGTTGGTGTGGGATTATTGCCTTTATTTTCATGGTTGTATCTAACTTTCTTAGGTTGGATTTTTCCTTCTATCGCTTTCTGTAGGGCTGGATTTGTGGATAGGTACTCTTTAGATCTGGTTTTTATCATGGAATATTTTGTTTACTCCATCTATGGTGACTGAGAGTTTTGCTGGATATAATAGTCTGGTTTGGCATCCATGGTCTCTTAGTCTGCATGGTCTGCATAACATCTGTCCAGGACCGTCTGGCTTTCAGAGTCTCCATTAAGAAGTCAGGTGTTATTCTGAAAGATCTGCCTTTATATGTTACTTGGCCTTTTTCCTTTGCAGCTCTTAATATTTTTCTTTATTCTGTATGTTTAGTGGTTTGAACATTATGTGGCGAGGGGTCTTTCTTTTTGGATCCAGTCTATTTGGTGTTCTGTAAGCTTCTTGTACCTTCATAGACATTTCCTTCTTTAAGTTGGGAAAGTGTTCTTCTATGATTTTGTTGAATATATTTTGTGTGCCGTTAAGTTGGTATTCTTCTCCTCCTATCCCTATTATTCTTAGGTTTGGTCTTTTCATGGTGTCCCTAATTTCCTGGACGTTTTGTGTTATGACTTTTTTGGCTTTAGTGTTTTCTTTGACTGATGAATCTATTTCCCCTATTGTATCTTCAACACCAGAGATTCTCTCTTCCATGTCTTGCATTCTGTTGGTTATGCTTGCATCTGTATTTCCTGTTTGTTTACTCAGATTTTCCATTTCCAGCCTTCCCTCAGTTTGCGTCTTCTTTATTGCCTCTATTTCAGTTTTCAAGTCTTGTACTTTTTCATTCACCTGTTTAATTGCTTTTTCTTGGCTTTTTTAAAAGAGTTTTATTGATTTCTTCCAATTTTTTGTTAGTCTTTTCTTCCAATTCTTTAAGGATAGTTTTCATTTTCTCTTTAAAGGAGTCTATCATCTTCTTAAAGTCATTTTTAAGGTCTATTTCTTCTGCTTCTTCTGCTTTGGGATGTTCAGATCTTACTGGTATGGCACAACTAGTTTCTGATGATGCCATATTGGTCTTTATGTTGTTGGCTGTATTTTTGCACTGGCGTCTACCCATCTCTTCCTCCACTCTGTGCAAGTGCTGTCTGTGTCTGAGGGAGCCTCTTTTGGTCCGACTGATACTCTTGGTCTAATGGGAGCTCTTGGTTTAATCTGGGCTCTTGGTGCAATTGGTGCTGATGGGTTCTGTGTCTCAGGGTGCAGATCTCAGTCCAATGGGCACCAGTGCTTTATTAGTGGGGGGGGGGGGGCGCACAGAGGCAGCTAGCTGGTCCCTAGAGCTCAAGTGGCTAGAGGGAAGGGCACAGGGTATGCTCCCAGGATCTAGGAGCTAGGGACCTGGTCTGCCCAGTCTGGAGATGGAGGCCTTACCTGTTCCCAATCAGTGCAAGATGGGCTTATATCTCTGGTTTCCACTGGTGTCACAGGGGGCTGTTTTTTTGGTGAGGGGGTGGAGGAAGAGGCAGCTGGCCAGTCCCTGGGGCTCCAGTTGCTTGGGGGAGGGGTTTAGGGGCTAGGGACCTGGTCCTCCCAGTCCAGAGGTGGGGCCTTACCTGTTCCCAATTGGAGCAGGGTGGGCTTATGTCTCCGGTTTTCACTGGTGTCACAGGGGGCTATTTTCTTGGCGAGGGGGTCGGGGGAAAAACCCTTTACCTAAGTTTTAATTTTTCCATAATTAAAGGTTTAATTGAGAGCTAGTAGAAATTTGTTCTAGTTTCCTTTCTATTGCTTTTATAAACACCATGACCAAAAGCATTTTAAAAAGAAAATGATTTTCTTACATTTTCTGATCATAGCTTACACATTCTGATCATAGTCCATCACTGAGGGAAGTCAGGGCAGAAACTCTACAGGAGCAGAAGCAGGAACAATGGGAGAATGCTCTTTGCTGATTTGCTCCCCAAAGTTTGATAATGCTTTCTTAAATTACCCAGGAACAACATCCCATGAGTGGTACCACCCACAGTTGGCTGGGACCTCCCACATCAATCCACAATCAAGGAAATATTCCATAGGCATGCTCCCAGTCCAATCTGATAGAGGCAATTCCTCAAATAAGGTTTTCTCATCCAATAAGACTATAGGTTGTATCTTGTCGACAAAAAAAAAAAAAAAATCAGCACAAAATACATGGGAATTAGTCAATATCAGAATGTAACCGAGGCTGCAGCATAGTGAAGGAACATAGCATGAAGGCATCTTTGATCTCTTGCAACTTACTCTCCCTTCCTCTTTCAGTGACTTATTTTTAATCACAATCATGAGTCAGTCCTCCTCTGATACATCGCAAAGTGAAGACCATGGAGATTTGGAGTCCAGCTTCAGTGCATATTTTAAGACTATTGAGACAGAAAACAAAATCATTTCTCAGGAAACCATCAAATTAATAGAATTTCATCTGAAAAAGGGAAACATTTATGGGGCAAACTCTGTAATCAGTGATGCCTTAAAAAATATTGATAACATCCCAATAAACATTGCTGTGACAGGAGAGTCTGGAACAGGAAAGTCCAGCTTCATCAATGCCCTGAGGGGGGTTGGACCTGAAGATGAAGATGCAGCTGAAGCTGGGGTAGTAGAGACAACTATGGAAAGAACTCCATACAAACACCCCAAAATTAAAACTTTGACTTTATGGGACCTGCCTGGCATTGGAACTGTGAAATTTCCGCCAAAAGATTATCTGGAGAAAGTGAAATTCCAAGAGTATGAGTTCTTCATTATTGTTTCTGCCACACGATTTACAAAACTTGAACTGGACCTTGCCAAAGCAATCAGATTCATGAAAAAGAATTACTACTTTGTGAGAACCAAGATAGACATTGATTTACAAAATGAAAAGGAATCCAAACCACATACCTTTGACAGAGAAAAGATCCTGCAGCAGATCAGAAGCTACTGTGTGAATACTTTTAGTCAGAATAACATGTTTGCACCAGAGATTTTCTTGATTTCTAACAGACATTTATCTGACTATGATTTTCCAGTTCTGATGAACACCCTGATAAAGGATCTTCCTGCTGAAAAGCGCCACAATTTTATGCTTTCCTTGCCTAATATCACGGAAGCAGCCATTGACAGAAAGCGCAAGTCTATGCAGCAGACAGTCTGTTTGGAAGCCTTGAAGGCTCAAATTTTGAATACTGTTCCTATAGTGCGCATCTTCTTCAAGGATGATAAGAAGAAGCTGAAGGAAAAGTTAAACTACTATCGAAACCTTTTTGGAGTAGATGATGAATCCCTGGAATTCATGGCTAAGGACTTCCAAATGCCTGTTGAACAACTGAAACAACTCATTAAATCTCCTGATTTGTTAGAAACTAAGGAAGAAAAAGCATTAGAAAGAATACTTTGGAAATCTTGGGAGAGATCTCTCTCAGCTGATGGTGGGCTCCTTGCTTCAAGTCCTTTCTTTAGAAAAAACTATTACTTGCAGCTATATTTCATTGACACAGTTACTGAAGATGCCAAAGTTCTCCTTCGAGTGACATGCTCAAAAAACTAGTTCAAACTCAGCTACCCACAGTTACTAACCATGACAACATCAAATGGTTAATGCCAGGGAATCATTGCATGAATTCCCTCTATGATATCTTTTCTTTACACAGATCAACCCACTACCACCATGGGAAAATTAAGGGTCATGTGTGTTAATATGACAGATTCTCACAATACCCAACTTCAACTCTCTACCTTCATCTCTGTCTTTCAACTCAACATTCACACAAGAATACACACACACACACACACACACACACACACACACACACACACACACACAAATATAAATATATATATTACATAAAGCACTTTCCATGCCATGCAGATATAAGAAACAGAGCTCAAATTCCAGAATCCACATAAATGTTGAGTGTGCACTGTGTTCACCTTGTACTTCCATATGCAGAAGACAGAGACAGTGGAACCATGGAGCAAGCTGACTAGCTAGAGTATGTAGATCTGCAAGCTCTGGGTTCAATTGAGAAACACTGCCTTGATGAAAAAGGCAGAAAGCAACTGAAGCCTAATGTGAGCCTTACATCTTGACACACATATGAACATACATGAGAGATACATTTTAAATATAAAGGAAAATAATACTCATAAAGCAAAAAAAATCACAAGTCTTAGAAAGTACAGAAACATAAGCTTTCCTTGATGTTGGACAAGCAAAAAGCATTCTGTGGAAGTGGGGATTTCAGAGCAGCTGAGGTTCCTGCAAATCATGCAGGGGGCTCCATGGCTGAAGCTGAGGTGAATCATTGCCTTGCTGGGATGGGCTTTTCAGGGATGCAGCTGCCTCTGATTGGTCAATGTTCCTGTAAGTAACCCTCACTCTAATAAACTCACTCATTCACAAACTAGCAAGAATTACAGTTACAATATCTAGTCTATTTATAATATCTAGTCTATTTGTATTTGGCAAAATTATAGAAGATATCCTATCTATCTTATATTTGTGAGTCTAAGGTTTTATATCTAACTTGTCTCCTATCATAACTAAGGAAATTGTAACTATCTAGTCTTTAACTACATCAAAGACCTTAGAAGGATATAATATTACCTGAGAAATGAGAGAAGGAAGCAAGCAACTTTCAGGAATCTTGTGTGAGTAGACAGAGACAGCTGGCAGCCTGGACAGTCACCTAATGTTCCTTTGTAAAGTTGGAGCATCTGTCTTCAGCCCACAGGGCTAGAGTCTCTCAGTCACTTCTCTCTGTGTCCCGTAGAATGTCTGGCAGTTTCCTCTGAGAAGTAGGAACCTGAAGGACCATTTTGCCAAGCAAAGTTCAGTGGTCACCTTCCTATGGGTCCTGCATGTCCAGTCGATCAAGCAATCCAGGCAAGAACAGTTTCTTGCCCAAAGGGCTGTTTTTGTCAAGGTGAAGATAAACTCCAAATGGAGTGTCTTCAATGCCCATCCTCCTCTCTGAAGTAAATTGATGCTACCAGGAGCAGACATGTCTCACTGTACCAGAAAGTCTAAATTTTTAAAAATATTTTAAATGCCATATCCCGTAGGTCTTTGAAGTGTTTGAAGATTACCTACCTAATTGAGTTATATCTATATATACCTAGAAAACAACATGACTATAAGTTTGACTATCATAAAAGACTGATTATTAATCTGTATTTCTTAATTATCCATTACAATCTCAATGAGTTACATAAACATAATACCTCAAACAAGAGTAGAAATATATACACAGTATAACAAAATTAAGTTTAAACTTGTATCAATAAACTAAAATCCATAGCAATGTAAAACATTTTTAAACAAGTTGCTCTTTAAAAGTAGGTTCAATAATCTACCTTTTTATCTTATCATTATCTATACTGTCCCCTTTTGTTCTTAAGAAAGAGATTGTATTTATAATCAACCTGTTTTAAATAAAAATAATGGTTTTTCTCTGTCCCACACCAGAGTGCTCTTCTGATATGGGACAAAAGAATCTCTCAACCTTTTTTTTTTTAAGCAATATGCTTGGGTGTAGAGAAAGAGTGAGCCAATTCCATCTCCAAAGCCAGCTTGGTATATTTGGGAATTTGGGTGTAACTTGTCTTACTACTTCCTGCTGGAGGGGGGGTGCTGTATTCTTATGGGGAAACAAAGAAAATTTTAGGATTATGGAGCAGTCCATGAGGCTGTCTCATCTGAGCCAGTTGCCTTGAAACCATTCTGGATGTTGAATCATCTGGGCCATGGTTTCACGGAGACCTTTCAGGAGGTCTTGGCTGGTCAAACCTGATGTATCTTAATCTGGAACAAATCCGTAGTCTCTTGCTTTCTGTGGAAATAAAAGCAGAACCTCCTTTGCAAAGCAATATATCTTTAGATCCAAATTTTGAAGTCAAGGTATCTTTAAAATATATATAGTGGTTTAACTCAACAGCTTTTATAATCAAATGTCTTTCTGAAGTTAAAATTTCCAAAGACAACACAATCCAGATTCTCTGTGTAATATTCATCTTTACCTGGCTTATTTTTTATAGTAACTTTACTGTCTCTTTAAAGACTTTATTTTTAAAAACTATCTATTTCTTTATATAACTGTCTATATTCCTTTTTCTCTCTCTTCCAAGCCTACGTGCATTTTACACACATTGTAAAGCATTTAAAGTCTTGCTCCATCTGAAACTGTCTTATTGTGAATCTATTGCTTTAAACTGCAGCATTTGTAAGACTGAAACAGCACTGTGGCTGGTGGCTCCGCCCACCTCAGATTCCCAACATGGTGGTGGCATATCTACCTCCAGCTCTGGGAGCCACCAACTCTCAGAAACAGTGGGTCTATGCTTCTATCAAAGCAGCATGTAGCCCAGAAACCTTTTTTTTTTTTTTTTTTAACTGCTAGTAAAGGCTAAATCCACTGCGTACCATGTTGCACAGCTTACAGAACCCTCTGTGTAACTTGGTGGGAACAGGTCGAGCCCACATGTCGCAAACCAGCTACAGAGTAGCTTTGCGGTGTCTAGCCGCCTGTATGAGACATGCAGCAGGAACCTGGTTTTGGCTCTGTTTAGAATTGCTTATTAAATATTGTCAGGTTTAAGGTGGAAACTCAAGCCGTTGGGCGCCATTTGTAGCTGGAGTTTTCTCCAGTCCTGCCCAGCCCCATGGACCCCACAACCACTTATAAAATAATCACTCAGAAGCTCAAATTAATTAAACTGCTCGGCCATTAGCTCAGGCCTACTACTGACTAGCTCTTACACTTATACTCAGTCCATTTCTGTTAATCTATATGTCGCCACGTGTTCTGTGGCTTTGCCTGCCGCCTTTACATGCTGCTCCCTGGTTGGCAGGCTGGCGTCTCCTCTCCTCAACCTTCCACTTCCCAGACTTCTCCTCTCTCTTTGTCCCGCCTATACTTCCTGCCTGACCACTGGCCAATCAGCGTTTTATTTATCAATCAATTATCCACAGCAACCTGACATGGGTGGAATCACTTCTTTAACTTGTCCTCAGTGCACTTCTGTAGTCTGAAGAGACATTTCTTCATCTCTTCCTAGGAAAAGCCATATAATAAGAGAGATGTTTTGGCATAAGTAGCCATTGTTGCAATTTGGAATTTGGTGTCACAAGCCCTAAGAAGTAATTTTTACATTGTCTTAGTTGGTAGATTCAGTTGATATCCCTCAGATTAGAATACCAGCCATTTGTAGCATCTCTTTTGGATTCTGGGAGAAATCTCTATGGGGCAGGTACCCAGGGTGGGGTTGTTAGGTGGGTATGGACTTTATGTGCAATATAATTGAGCTTTTGAAGACTCAGTGTAAGTCAGGGCTATTTGGAAACGGTCCAAGAATAATGTGGTCCACAGGAAAGTACAGCATCACTTTAGCCTGTTTGGAGGCAGATGTGTTTGGAGCTGCAGTGAAGTGATGGTCCCAAGGTCAGGGTCCTAGCATTTAGGCTTGTATTCACTCCTTAAGGCTCGGGAGAATATAGATCACAAACACACATGGCTCATGTCAGGAGAAGGGATGTGAACTTTGTCCTTGGGAAACAGAGCACAGCACTGACATGGCTCTAACAGAAGAGGGATGCTCCAGAGACTCATACTTGGTAGAACAGGATTCTATTCCAACATGAGTCACAGTTGTCAACAAGATAGCATTGCAGACCTCTAGTGATGAGGCAAGCTGCAGTAGTGACTCTGGACTCTGGGATAATAACTCTGGCAATAACCAGGCTCTGGAAATCCAGGTGATAAAGTAAAAGAAAATTAAGCTGGAAATGACAGGGTACAGCTGGGCCTTGGGTCTTGATTTCATGGGGCAGTGTTCAATTTAGATGCCAAGGGTTCTGCAGAAGAGAAAGGTAAGTGTTCTTCTCATGGGGACTGGTTTTTGACCAAATCCTCAGTCAGGTAAGACTGATGATGACTGTTCTCCTCCAGCAGCCTGAATAGCACTCTCCAATACTGGCCACAAAGCAGGAAACTTTCTGGTCGTACCAACAGTTCTCTGTGTCCTGTGACCAAAGCATATGGTGTCTTCAACAACAGAATCTACCATCAGGTTCTGTTGAGGAATCAAGAATAACAGCAGTAGCCTACATTGTTTTTAAGCTTCTGGAAACTTCCTGCTCAACAACTCAGGGGCAGGTATCACATACCTGGCACTGAGTTTCCATTTGATAACTCCAATAGCTATTCTTGGTTGTCAACTTGACTGTGTCTGGAATGAACTACAATACAGAAATGGAGGGCACATCTGTGACAGATTTTACACTGGGGTTGAAGTGGGTGAATCCACTTCTAGTGTGGACCTTTGAGGTAGAAAGACACATACCTTTAATCCAAAGCTTGAGGAGGGAAGACATACCTTTAACATAGGCCATACTTTATGTGGAAATATATTTAGGGACATAGAAGAAGGAAGCTTTTGCTCTGGCTCATGCCCTGACCATGCCAGCACGTTCCTTCCTTCACTGGCATTGGAGCCTAATTCTTTGGGATTCCAGCATATGCTGAAGACCAGATGGAAAACCAGCCTTCTGGGACTGAGCAGCTACTAGATTCTTGGGCCTTTTGTTCACAGCTAGTTATTGTTGGATTTGCTGGACTGCAGACTGAAAGTCATTCCAATAAATCTCCTTTGTATATTTAGAGAGATTCATTCCATGTGTTCTGTGACTCTAGAGAACCCTGACTAATACAATAAACTGTGTCCTCTTGAATGAGCATTACCCCCTCACTCCTGCACAGTAACTCCTGTTGAACTCCTTAAGCACACATACAATAGCAGGATTCAGTGTAGTGTTTTCAGACATCCTCAGTTAGTGACTCCTTCCCCCACTCCCTCCCTCTGCCCTGCCCTCCCACCATCCTCCCCACTTAATCTCTCCCCATTATTCACCATTCCATCTTCATACCACTTGTGTTCTACTAACCCCTTCAGTATTAGTCAGAATGTTCTAGAGGAAGAGAATCAATGGAGTGAATATATTTGTAATATATACATAATATATAGAATAATATATTAAGACAGCTTACATTGGAATAGTATCAACAGCTGAATCCCAGCTGAGAGATTGAGAACCTGCTAGGTGCTCATACTTGAGGGGGCATGCATCAGCAGTTAGGGTAGTCCCACAATGACTATCTCTCACTAGGCAGGACAACAATCACATAGTTGCTCAGGCCACTAGGTTGGTAACTCTGCAGTCCCAACTGGCACAGAAAACCTGGAAGCTTCCTGGAGAGTCATGGATCCAGAGTCCAGGATGGATTCCTGAAAATGTCTGTCTGATATCAATGATAAAATCAGCAGCAGAGACATGGTCAAACAACACACAGTGAGAAGGAAGGCCAAGCCAGCACAAGACGAGTGATCATCTCCCTGCCTTACCCTTTGCATCTGGGTGGGTTTTCCACCATCAACCAAGGCAATCAGGACACTTCTACAGGTGAGGCTCCCTACCAAGTGATTCTAACTGTGGCCAGTTGACATCAAAATCAACCACAGTATCTTCCCTTAAGACCTTTCTTCCCTCTCTGCAGTGACCCCTTTCCAGTTTCCTGGAGTCTATGATCATTCCAAGTGAATGACTCAAATCTGAAGAGTCAATGCTAGCTAGCATTTATATATGAGAAAGAACATGTGGTGTTTTGTCTTTCTGGGTCTGGAACACATCACTCAGTATGTTTTCCAGACCCATCCATTGATCTGAAATTTTCAGGATTTTATTTTCCTTTGCAGATGAATAAACTTCTACTGTGTATGTGTCATGTTTTCATTGCCCATTCATCATTTGATGGATATCTAGACTGTTTCCATTTCCTGACTATTGTGAATAGAGTTTGAATGAACATGAATGAGCAAGTATCTTTGTTGTATGAGACAGAGTCCTTTGGGTATATGCCTACGATTGATATAGCTAGATATATGGTGAATCTATTTCTAGTAGTTTTGTTTGTTTGCTTGCTTGTTTGTTTGTTTGTTTGTTTGCAAAACCTCCACAATGATTCCCAGAATGGGTGTACCAGTTTGCACTACAACCAACCAAGAATAAGAGTTTCCATTACCCCAGAACCTGCCCAGGATTTATTGTTGTTGTTTTTTCTTTTTCTCCTGTCTCTTTTGAAAATAGATTTTTTTCTCTCATACTATATATATATATATATATATATATATATATATATATATATATGTCACAGTTTCCCCTCCCTCTACTCCTCACAATTCCTTCTCACCTCACATCCCATACAGATCCAATCCCTTTCTGTCTCTTATTAGAAAACAGACTCTAACCAATAATAATAAAATAATACATATAATAAAAAATAATAATATAATAAAATAAAAATAACACCTTGAAATTGGACAAAACAAACAAACAGAAGGAAAAGAGACAAGAGAAGGTATAAAAAAAAACAGACCCACTCATTCCTACACTCAGCAATCCCATGAAAACCCCAAACTGGAAGCCATAAGGTGTACATAGAGGGCCTTGTGTAGACACATGTGCAACCTGTGCGTGCTACCTCAGTTTCTATGAATTCACGTGTGTGTCGATAATCTTGATTCAGAGGGCCTGTTTCCTTGGTGTCCTCCATTCCCTCTAGCTCTTATACTCTCTCTCAACTCATTTTGGAAAAGTACCCAGAGTCTTCAGGGGAGGGATATGATGGAAACACCCCATTCAGCACTGAGTGTTTCAAGGCATCTCACTCTCTTCATAATGTCTGGCTGTGGGTGTCTGTACATGCTTCCATCTTCTCTGATGATAGCTGAGCTGGGCACTGATCCTTGTATACAGCAGAATGTCGTTAGAAGTCATTTTATTGCTACTTTTTTTTTGAACAGCAGTATTTTGGTTTACCCGATGTCCCCGAGGTATCTCATCTCTTTAGTCTCTGGTTCTTGGCCACACAAGATGTGTCAGATATGGGTACCAACTTATGGAGTGGTTCTTAAGTCAAATCACATATTGGCTGGTTACTCCCACAAGTTCTGTGCCACCATGGCCTAGCACGTGTTACAGATAGAACATCATTGTAGATCAAAGGGTTTGTCACTGTGTTGATGCTTACATTTCCCTTTTGGTAGCATGCAGAGTATCTACTTATACCAAAAACACCAGCATGTAGGGGTGAAAGATCTATGTGGGCATCAGCTAGACATCTCCATGTTCAATAACGCTGTGTTATCTTCATCATTGGTCCTTGCCATCAATTTGTGAAAAGAAACCTACAGACTTGGTAACAGGCTGGATACCTTGGGAGTTTCTTGAGGACTCCTATAGCCAACAACTAAATTAGATGTAGCCCATTCCTAGTACTAGAAGCTTCATTTGATGACAAGAGATGTTCAATAGGAGTTCTGTCTTCCCGATTATTTTGCAATTTCATTAAGATTGCCTTCATATATGTACATATTTTAGGAAACTTCTAATATCTTAGGTTTCCATACTACCCTTCAAATAACCCTTAACTTTCGCTCTCTCGGAGGAGGACAGCCACAGCTCTACACCATGCCTTTTGGCTTGGGTGGACAGAAATCAATCAGCAGCCACACGGCACCAGAGGCGCTGTATGGTCAGGGATCATCATGGTGAGTGAGTACAAGGTGGGGAATTGAGAGAGAGAGAGAGGAGATAGAACCATTTTTGTGTTGGGGAAAGAGACAGATCTTAGGTGGGGAGGGTGATGAAGACTGGGCTGACATGGATGGCCATCTTGCTACTCAGGTCCATGGTTATGTCCAGGAAGGGGCTGCTGCCAGGGGCCATGTCAGGGCCATGACAGTGGGAGTCTATGTGGATGTCTGTTGCTCCAGTTACCTCTGAGGGTCCTGCAGACTCCAAGAGTCTGGGCTGCCACCTGCAACATGTTGGTCTCCAAAGTATATGCCCCCACAGGGGCCATGTCAATCTGGAAGGCCTGTACTGCAGCCCGTGACCATGATGACCTCTGGGCATGGAATGCTTCCTTGGAACATGTCTGGGTCCATGTTCCTGCTTCAAGTAGGCTCTGTGTTGAAGTCTGTGACTCCCATTACTACCTAGGGCCATAAAGAGACCTGGCCCAGGCTGACACCCAAGGCCATGTTGATCTTTGAGGGCCAAGCTTCCACTGGGGCCATACAAATCTGGGTGACCTGTGCTGCCACTAGGGGCCATGGTGTCATCTGGGCCTGGGCAACTGCAAAGGGCTGTGTCTGGGTCCATGGCCCTGCTACAGCCTGAATCTGTGTTGAAGTCTGTGGCTCCGGTTACCCCCAAAGGTACCGAGGATAGGGCTCACAGATTTAGCCAGCCCCTCACCAACTGCAGCACTTGGGAAAGCAGGCCCTGCACCTTGCCTGGGCAGCACAGTAGAGCTGTCCTTGTTGGTGGGAAATGACTGAGCTGGCCCTGGAGGCAGGAGAATGGAAGAGCTAACCCCACTGTCTGTCAAGTGGTGGCATGGGCAAGGGAGAGATAGCAGCCCTCGCTCCTTGCCCCTCATCCCTTGCCCCTCACCCCTTTGCCACCTATTGCAGGCAGCAAACGCTCCTCTGGGGTCAAGAGAGTGAGAGAGCTGACCCTGCCCCTCACCAGCTGCAGCACTCTGGAAAAAGCAGATCCTGCTCCTGACCTGGGCGGCATATGAGAGCTGACCCTCTTGAAAGGAGCATAGCTCTTCCAGCCCTGCCAACATGTGTGGGAGATTAGGCCCCACCCCTCACCTGTCATATGGTAGAATGAACCAGGGAGAGAATCCCTCCTCCCTCCCCCATCCCAGCTGCCTGTGGCTGGTGGGAGAGGTGGCCCTATGGTCTTGAGAGTGGGAGAACCGGCGCTGTCCCTCACCAGCTGCAGCAAGTGAGAGAGTGGACGCTCCACTTTACCTGGGCAGCACAGTTGAGCTGACCATGTTGGCAGGGGTGCAGGTAAGCTGGTCCATGAAGGCATGAAAGGAGGAGAGCTGATCGCCCTGCCAACATGTGGTAGGATGGGTGGGAGAAAGATATCCCTCCTCCCCAGCCCCACCCCTGCCCCTTGCCACTTGCAGTAGTTGCAAGAGATGGGCCCAGGTTCTCTAGAGTGGTAGAGCTAACCCTGCCCCTCATGGGCTGCAGAACATCGGAGAGTGGGCTCTACACCTTGCCTGGGCAGTACACTGGAGCTGTTGAGGATGAAGGTGAGCCAGCTCTGAAGGCATGAGAGCAGGAGAGCTGACTCCCACTCCTTCGTAAGCCCCCTACAGCAAACAGGAGAGCAGGTCCGCACCTTACCTAGATGAAGCAGTCGAACTGGCTCTGGTGGTGTGTGTGCTGGTGAACCAAACCCGAGGGTGAGAGAATGGGAGAACCTGTCCAGCTCCTTGCTGCCTGTGGTATTGAATGAGCTAGCCTGGGCAGTGCTGGAGAGCTCACCCCAGGAGTGACAATGGGAGAAAGCTGACAGCCTGACCAACCCAGCTACCACCCAGGCTCAGAAGCAGGGCTATGAGATAGCCCATCCCAGCATCCACCTCATCTATGAACTATAGGCACATGTGAAGGGGACAAACCTAGAGATCCAAAACTTCAGGAGCTCCAGGACACAGGATAACAACAGGCTATCCGAGAGGAGTCTCAGTGAGGGCCCACATCAAATTTAGCAGAAGCCAGAGGATCAGTCAGACCAATGACCCAGCAATGAACACTTACAAGTAAAGATGTATGGACTAAAGGGTACATTGTGTGACTCACTGGGCTGCACTACAGCTTCCATGCTGAGAGTTTTTTGTTTTGGTTTTTCAGTTTATTGTTTTTGGTTGGTTGGTTTTTGATTGTTCTTTTAAATTTTGTTTCGTTTTGGGGGGAGGTTGCAAGGGCAGAGGGCAGATGCAAGGGGACAGGGAGATGAGTGTGATCAGGATGAATAATGTAAAACCCATAAAGAATCGATGAAAAGTTTTAAAAAACTTAGCTGTCTCTAACAGTATTCCATCCCTTGTCCCCCAACCCACCCCTCCCCACATGACCCTCCTCTTCTAGCCCCCACTCATTTCCCTCCACTCATCCATAACTACCTATCTCCATAGTGACTACAAGTTTGCACTCTAGCCAGAGATGGATGAGGGTTCCCATTACTCCATATCCTCACCAGCATGAGCTGTCACTTGTTTTGTCGATCTGAACCTTTCTGATGGGTGTAAAATGAAATCTTAAATAGTTTTGATCTGCATTTCCATTACAAATAAAGATGGTGAATATTTAAGTGTTCTTTAAGCCATTTGAGTTTTCTCTTTTAAGAATTCTGTTTAGATATATACCCCCATTTTTAAAATTGTGTTATTTGTTTTCTTGATGTCCAATTCATTTTACTTCTTTACATGTTTTGAGTATTAGTCCTCTATAGAATGTGTAGTTGTTAAACATGTTTTTCCATATATTAAATTGGAGCATGGACTTAAACAGAGAGTTCTCAAAAGATGAAATACAAATGGCTAAGAAACATTTTTTTAAAATTTTCAACATCCTTATCCAACAGGGAAATGCAAATAAAAAATGAGATTTTTTTTTTATCTCATCCCAGTCAGAATGGCTAAGATCAAAAATACAAATGGCAGCAAATGCTGCTGTAGACGTGTGGAAAGGCGATCGCTCGGTCACTGACAGTGGGAATGCCAACTGGGACAGCCACTAAGGTAATTCATGTGGGAGTTCCCCAAAAAGGGAAATAAATTTACCACATGAACCTGGTTGTACCACTCCTGGGAATATTCCCAAACTCCTCTACCTCCTACTACAGAGCTACTTACTCATCCATGTTCACTCATGCACTAGTCACAATAGCCAAAAAATAGAAGCAATCTAGAGGCCCATCAACTGATAATGAAAATGTGTAGCTTTACAGAATGGAATATTACTCCTCCATTAAACAAAATGAAACTATAAAATTCATGGGAAAATGGGCAGAGCTGGAAGCATTTTTCTGCATGAGGTAACACAGGCCCAGAAAGATCAGCATCATTTCATTCCTCTCCTCTGTGGATGTGAGCTCCCACTTTTCAGATATGCGTGTTCCATCAGGAACACCCATGGAGGTTTTGAAATTACTATGGTGCCATGGAGTATGACTTTCAAAAAGGGGGGCATAGGACACTGTGGTGGAAAGGGTTAAAAGAGAATAATGGAACAGAAAAATTTAAATTGGGTAGAAGGGGGAGAGCAGAAGGGATAAAGAACACTAAAGTCTTTTCAAAAAGTCCTATGGAAATCTACTACTGTAGAGACTTCCAAAAATACATCCATTCACATATGTAAACGGAGTTAGGATAGAGCTGCCCTCTGCTGGGGTAACAATGACCCTGATAGACACCACTTGGTGACGAATAAAAAGTCCAGACCCAGGAATTATTTAGCTTTTTTGGACTTGTTGGCCAATGATGACCAGGGTCATCATTGTCAGTGCCCTTGGTTACCTTCCAGATCTTGGTGGTGGGATCCTGTTGGTGAAAACACCACATTCCTGAGTTATAGAACATGGAGAAATCAAGCTGATACTGACCCAGAAAGTCCATCCCTTCTGGCTAACTTTCAGAGTTCTGGAAGATTCTATCTATACTACCAAAGAATAAAAGTAATCATTAATCATACCTGGCTATGAACTCTGTGAGCTACAATAATGACTGACCAGATAAAACATACCCTCCAGTGTAACAGTCTCGAGAATGTCATCCATGTAACTAACTGCTTCCTGATTAGACTTAATAGCTTCTCCACAAAATGAAACCCATACCTGGGCAAGATATTATGGCTAGACATATCATAGACCTTAGGTGAGAATTACTATTGTTATCATGTTAAATGGACATAATAGTAAGTCAGCTCCTAATGATTTATCATTATGCCCATAGATTAAGACAGCTCTCAACCTTTATTACGGATGTTCATATATGAGTAGATGATAATTTATACGGAGGCCCACAACTGGCCAAAATGCAGAGAATAAGACAAAGAAGAATATCCAGCTCTGGATGGAATATATTGATTCTACTTCTAAAGGCACAGGAATGGTTGTGAAGAGGGGATAAACAGACAGTAAGAGCTGGAGTCAGTGGACAACTACAGAGGAACAATGTCTTCTGGACACAGCAAGGCAGCTGGGCGCATCAACGCACAGTGGTTCTGGCAATATGTGTAAAACGTGTCACGCCCAAGCCAGACCAAATCTGTGTGTTGACAAGGGAGCTGAGGAGGACAAGAATTGAGGAGCATGAGTCTACAATTGTGAGGAAGCAGATGTGTCTTGGGTGATATTAAACTTGGCATCTGCACAGAACACCAAACAGTGTGTGTGAGACTTCAGTTCAGGCTGTATTTTGTGGAGTCAGGGACCAGGAAAATTATCTTCCAAGAGTTGTGTTCCTGACTAGCTAGTAAGCTGCTTCTCATGTTCTCCCTCTGATTCTACGCCTTTCCTTCCACACCTTTTTTATTTTAAGACTGTCCAGATTTTTCTGCCAAGAAACAAAGAGCTCATAGAATGAAAAACAGTCGTTTGTTTTATTTTCACTTTCCTTTTCTTGGAAAGGCAGGAGATTATGAAAAGCAAATAGATCCATGCTCCTCCGTGATTGGCCAACACACACTGAAAGGGGAGGAGCAGAACCCGGAAGAGTGTGTAAATCCTGCTGAACTGACTGCTTTCCACAGAGGAAGCAGGGGTGGGTTCATGTGAAGAGGCTGGAACGCAGTGGACAGTGGTTCCTGTAGCTGAACTACAGTGAGCACATACACAAGACTCAGGATTTTCTGGTAAGTGGACTGGAGCATTCATATTTAACTTCTGACACTCATCTTCTTTTCTCTAAGGAACACATAGGTAACAAGATATTTAGGAACATGCCTGAGAGTGGGGATCCTCAGTTTCAAAGCTAGGATGCTTTAATAGTTTCTGGATTGGGCAGGCTTGTGGATGGTCTTTGCCAATCCTTCAAGCTGAGATAGACCTAAAGGGAATGATATGGGTATTGTTTATGGTAAAAGTATCCAATTGTTGTGGCTTGCCTCTTTTTTTTTTTTTTTTTGGTTTTTCGAAACAGGGTTTCTCTGTGTAGCTTTGTGCCATTCCTGGAACTCACTTGGTAGCCCAGGCTGGCCTCGAACTCACAGAGATCTGCCTGCCTCTGCCTCCAGAGTGCTGGGATTAAAGGCATGCGCCACCACCGCCCGGCTGTGGCTTGCATCTTATTACTCTCCCTAAAATGGCTGTAAATAGATGCTTCAGGTAATGGAATATCTCTGCAGTGTGCATGAGGCTGTTGTATCTCACTCTCCTCTTGCTGCCTAGTCAGGGTCAATTATTTAATTCCTTATATCCCAAGGCCTCTGGTCTGTGGAGAAGAGGTCTCTCTGCATGCTGCTTCTGCTATAGCTGGCTGTGGAAATCTGTGCCTGAAGAATCTTCTTCACTGTGCTTTTCTTTATTGTAAAGCAGGAGTGCTAAGGATGTTTTATTATTCTGTAGGGTACATGAGCTGTGTCAGGATGTGGTGGCAGCTGTCACTTAGGCAGGCTTCCTTTTGTAATGTTTGCTGTGTCACAGCCTTCTCGTTCCCTGTGTTCACGTTCAGTGGACAGACCTTGCAGACAACTGTCAAACTGGAGTCTGCATCACAAATCCAGGAGCTGGAACTGAAAGAATGAGAGGGAACTGAAAAGATAGAACAGCCAGGGTGCTGCAGGGACATTCTGTCTGTGCCCTGTGGGTGACTGTCCCCTGCAACAGGAAATCTGGCTGTGGTGTTTATTTATTTAATCTGGCTTATCTTCTCTTTCAGTACATTGTCTTTGCCCACATCTTCCCTGCCTGTGGCAAGGATGATCGTGCACTGTGTTCTTGAACTCTGCTCTGATCCTGGTGCCTCACTGTTCTCACCTGCTCTGAATTCACTCTGAGCCAACCTGACCATGGCTTGCCACCTCTCTGACCCTCAGCAATCAACTGCACCCACTCAGGGAAGGTGTCCTGCTGTCTGCTTCATCTCTTCTCATGCCTGCATGCCTTGTCATCCTCTGCATCTACCAGTCTCCTCTAGTGACTAGTATGAGAAGAAAATCCCCATTTAGAGGAAGTGTCAGCATATGCCATAGGATTGACCTTCAACCTGGTCCTCAACATACAGCCAGACACACTGGATGGATTCCCTCTTAGGTCT
>CABHPP010116652.1:3962-33238 GCA_902168425.1 Peromyscus attwateri | reverse complement strand
TGTGTGTGTGTGTGTGTGTGTGTGTGTGTGTGTGTGTGTGTGTGTGTGTAAATGCAGGACACCATCCAGAAGTTAGTTCTCTCTTCCTACATGTGGTTGTAGGTTCTAGGTATTGTG
The DNA here is from genome assembly GCA_902168425.1 of Peromyscus attwateri. Lineage (NCBI taxonomy): Eukaryota > Metazoa > Chordata > Mammalia > Rodentia > Cricetidae > Peromyscus > Peromyscus attwateri. Next base: position 33,121 of record CABHPP010116652.1, on the reverse strand, counting down.
CCTTTATCCACTGGAACATCTCACCAGCCCTAGATTTAACTTAAAATCTGCATATTCCAAGACAACTCAAATAAATGTACTTGGCCTATTACTAGTTTTCTGTCTACCCCAACTCCTATTGTGTAGTGAGTTTTTCTACACAAAAATCCATCTGTAGATTGGCTTGCTTCTGAGAATGAGTCTTCCTTTCTCTTGCACAGAAATGCACGTCCTACTTTCTCATTTACACATTTCAGCTGTTTTATTAAAATCCTACTGTACATCCGCAGGCTGGCTACTTTATAGAAGAAACAAGAAGGCATGTTTATGAAAACAGTCATTATTCTCACCAGTACAACTCATAGACACATACAGTTGTAAAGCTCTTACGTTTTCTGCTATGGTTAAATATTTGCAAACTACCAAAATCCACAAGTTGAAATTCTAACCCTCAAGTACTGCTACTAAGAGACAGGCATTTGAGGAAATGACTCTTCATTAGGGTGGAATTCTCTGTAGTAGTTACCTTTCTTACTATTAAGAATAAATCTCAACAAGAGCAATTTAAGTAGAGTTCTTTGGCTCACAGTTTGAATATAAAGCAAAGACTTTGGGAATAGGAGGCAGCTAGGCACATTGTATCAAAAGTCAAGAAACAGAAAAAGACTAATAATGATGCTTAGATCTTTCTCATTTTTATTCAGTTCAGAACCCTAGCCCGTGGGATGGTGCCACCCACATTCATTGTGGATTTTCCTTCCCCAGGTAACTTCTCTGGAAATATACCCAGAAGCAATTCAAAATCCAACAAAAGTTGACAATGAAGATCATACTCTCATGATCAATGTTAGTTTCCTTGTATGGGGCCCTTCCAACTTGATCATGTGAAGAAACAACATAATGGTGTCCTCTTTAAAACAGAAAACAGGTATTCAACAGATGCCTTATTTGCTGGTGCTTTGACACTGGAAGTCTCAGGTTCCAGACCAATGAGAAAGAATTTTCTGAAGACTAAGACATATTCATATAGTCACATAGAAATTTTGTAGCTGCATGGTTAGAAGAATAAAAGCCAGTATGATTGAGCAGAGGAATCGAATAAACAGAGTAACACATGATCACCACAGAGGTGATCTTTTAGGAAACATATCAGTCTTTGTTATCAAATTGTACACCAAATGTTAAAAGGGTAAGCAGTCTGGCTCAAGGTGATCTCAATGAAAACAGTTAGAGTCAGAATTTGAGAATGATTATTCTGAAGCCCAGACCTCAGATTTTTCTTAGTGATAAAAGGGGCAACAAGGAGTCTGCATGCTTTGCTTTGTTTCAAATTCTGCTGTATTAAGTCTCACACAGGCTAGGAGTCAAACGCTTCTTCACATGGAGCTTTTTGGCTTTGACTCCATTGTAATTAGATGTAAGGAGCGCCATAACTATCCATGCCCACTGGGTGCTATTAAGTGCTGCACAGCATTATGGAAATTCAGATTTCCCTAGCTAGAAGTCATCTTTGCTGGCGGGTTGAAATATAATCTCCTAGCCTGATACTTAAGCCCATCGTTATTAGACCAGAACTCTTAGCTCTTTTCTCCAGGATTTCTAAGAGGAGAGAATGCTAGTTACTCTCCAGGGAGATGAGGGTGAGAGGAGACATATCTGACCTCTCTCTTTTAACTCTTCTTCTCCTCCACTTCTCCTAGCCAATACATTCACCTAGAGCCATGGCATTTGAACTCCTGAGCAGGCTGCCTATTCTGACAGCCCTATGAGGACTACATGTGTGACTGAGTGGTTAGGTCAAGGCCTAAGCATTCCTGAGAACAAGAAAAAAAACTCATTTTGGCTTGCACTGCAGTGTTTGCCAGAGACCTCTGTACTAGAAATCATGGCGAACTTGCAGAACTCTATGAGATCGATGCTATTCTTTCTCTTGTCCAGTATTTATACATATTGGCTTTTATGGACCAGAAAGTCAGAAAGATGAGAGACAGAGCGGTTGATGTTCTAAAGCCAATGTACCCCCTCCAAGATACTCATTTGTGTATTTTGACATCAAGGCCCTGAAATAATTTGTCAACTTAAATCACAAGATGGATTTTATGTTCTGGAATCTCCACAGCCCTTTCCTGTAATGGCTTTAGGTGTTACCAAAGTTGGGGTACTAGTTTCCCAGGGCTGTGGCAATGAGTTTTCTAAAGCGTCTGGAAATAACATTTTCTCACAAGCCTTGAAACTTGGGGTTTGAGATGAAGGTGGCACAGCCACAGTCCCTCTAAAGCTCCAGGCACGGTCCTTTCTCATCTGCTGGGAGATTCTTTGTTACCAGGACCCTGCAGGTCACCTCATTCTGTAATGCATCATTCCAGTCTGGCTTATGTAGCTGCTGTAACTTGTTCACAACTTGTTGGATGCTCCTCACAACTCCTGTACTGATCCTGGTCATCTCCCTAGCCTCTTAGTTGGGACCATCTAAAGGTCAGTCACAATTTCCCTTTTGTTCTCCCTCCTTCTCCAGGCCTTTGGTCTACAATTTTAAAATCTGTCCTCATCCTCATCACTTCAGATTTTATGTTAGGCCCTAACTTCTTCCTTGAGCTCAGGGCTTCTCTGTTCATTTGTTTAATTGATTTCAAAGAAAACATATCCAATGAAGAGCTTTGTCTGCTCCCAAGAACTTTCGTGAATGCCTTACTTTCAGCCCCTCAGCAAATCCTAAGAACTTTACTTTCAAAAACTTCCTAGCCTGAACTCTTTGTGGGCTTCTTATTATTTATATTCTGTTCTTCCATAAGCTTCCTTCTCACTGAGAGGCCACAGCCACCATATTTACAATTTCAAATACTACTCCACTAAAGGTGATGAAAATTGTCTGTTATCACATTTTATTATTTTGCTTCCCATTACCATTTTATTTATAATTATATATCATTTATGTGTTTACACATTTACTTTGTTGAGTGTACTTTTCCATTAGAATGCAGTTTTTATTAGGGCTTACAGTCTTCTGTTAGTGACTCTCTATTATATTAAACACTGTCTGGGACATGGCTACTGCTCAGTAAATAGACCTTGAACATATACGTCTTTCTATTCTTTTTAGGAAACCAGGTCCTACTCATCTGCCAGGGCCCTGTGCATCTATTCATATTTTCCCCAAAACACTTTAAATATCTTCAACTAACCCTCTTCATCTGGTATCCCCATGGACACTGATCATACATATTTACTACATACCTTATGTGCCCTGGATTCACATTGTTTATTTAATAATTATTTCTAACCAATAGCACCCTATCTATAAGTTTTCAGTAAAGGTTTCACAGAGAATAAATAGATTCTTACTACAGAGAATGAATAGATCCTATAGAATGAAAATTTTCATTCCTAATGCTATGAAGAAGTTTATTTCCAAAAGTAACAAGGATCTTGCTGAAGGCTTTATAGTGGATAAATGAGGCTCAGAAAAAAATCATGGCCTTTGACTCCACTTTCCTGGCTGTGAACTATTTTACCCTGTGGGTCATCATCCACAGGGAATAGACTGCCTGCACGCCCTGTCACAGAGTGCTTTGTGTTCTGTATGAGAGATATTGAGGTACCTTCCAAAGCGGGAACAAAAGGTGACAGACTCGGGACAGCTAAATCAAAACCTTACGCTGCTTGCAGGGGTGGCTTTATGGTTTTTTTTTTTCTCTTGTAGCCTTTATGGTCAGGAGAAGATATAAAATTCTAAGCATCAAGTGTGGCATAGAAGACAAGGCTGAGGCTGCCAGCATCAAGTCACTCAAATGGAACCAAACAACACAAACCACAAAAATGAAAGTCCTGAAAGATGAGAAGGATCAACACCAAGGAAGTACAACAATAGAAATGTTGAAGGCGGGGAGTTTTGTATTAAAACAAAGTCCAGTCCCTTATGTACCTTTGCAATATAGGACCACACAGCCACTGAACATGTTCTGGGTAATGGGGTAAGGGTATATACTCTAATTTCCCCTTAAAAACTGCACCAACCTTTCTTCTTATAACCATATATTCTTTCTTATCTGTAGCTCTTAGTTTGATCTAAACAGAAATTAATTCTCTAGTTAGTTTTTTAAAAAGTGTAATTTAACTGCATCTTGTAGTCTCACTAAAGACACTTTGATACGATCAAGATGCAATGATAAGGATGGAGCCACACTGTTTCTTAGAATGACCAAACCATTTTTTTGAAATCTGCAAACATACAACCCGGGTGTGTGAGTAGCCAGTATGCATGATGTAGATGTGAAGAATTGCTTATTTATTCATCTCATTAATTTTAATTTCTTTTTAAAAAATTTCTCTCTCTCTCTCTCTCTCTCTCTCTCTGTGTGTGTGTGTGTGTGTGTGTGTGTGTGTGTGTGTGTGTGTGTGCAGGTTTGTATGTATTAGTTAAGTGCTTGTGTGCCATACCACATATATGGAAGTCAGAGGAACATCTTGGTGGTACGTCTTCAACTTCTATATTATTGCAGTCAGGGACTCTTGTTACTCACTGCTGGACACACCAGGCTAACGGGCCTGTGAGCTTTGAAGAATTCCTACCTCCAACCTCCCATTTAATTTGCTGTAGGAGCATTGGGACTACAAGTGTGAACTGCCATATCCTGTTTTATGTGGGCTCTGGGGATATGAACTCAGTTCTTCAAGCTTGTGCAGTGGACACTTTGTGCTGAGATTAAAGGCATCCTCCACTACCATTCAGCTCCTCTAATTCAGTTTTTAAGATGACATATGTTAAAAAGTCAGAAGGACAAAAGAGAGGGAAGGGGAAGTCTACCCTTTCCCCCTTCAGTCACGATCTGTACTCACCACTGTTCCTCTAAAAGACAGTCAGGTTGGTCAACATCTCATAGGCATACATTCCACATTCCACATATGTAAAACCATACAAATTCAGGTTTTAACTTTTTCTCTCCAAATGGAGACAGAATGAAAACAAGACTCTCCATCTATCCTTTCCTATTTACTATCTGTAATAGGCTGTACCAATTTGGCATAAAGGCAGGGCTGCCTTGTCCTTTTCTTAACAGCTGCCTGATGTGAGGGGAGGGTTGTGGTTTAATTTACTCTGTTTTATATTAATGGAGATTGAGGCTATTATATCCTCTGTATTGCTGTTATTTAAAAAAACAAACAGCATCGCTAAGTGCTTTGGGATGTACATCATTTCATATATAGGTAAGATTATCTTCAGAATAACTTTCTAAAACTGAGGCTGCTGACTCAAAATTTACTTGAGGTTTAATTTAATATGAATTGTTATCCATGTTTTTTTGAAGCTTTTCATGCAAGCCTTATCATCAATGAGTAAAAGTGTTTTCCAATTTGCCGGTATTATCAAATGATGACATCTCTGTGAATAGAGTAGGCTTAAGATTATATTCTGAAGTTTCACTTCACTTGTATTTACTTGGGAGTTTTTTTCCACAGTTACCAGCCACACTCGGTTCTCTCAGCAACCCCCTGCACACCATTAACTCTCCTTTCTGTTCTTGAAAGATTTTTTTTTCTATTTCTCACCGAGTTGTAGAAGATTCTCTCATGGTAAGATATTAGCCATTAAGTCCAATGGTTTCCACAATGCAGTCTGTACAACTCTTTCCTGGTGTGTCACTTGTACCCAAGCACTGGTTTGCACTCTTACTTCCTCATGTAGACCGTAGAATTTACTTTTATGCTGTCAAATATTTATACTGAATAATGCTTGAAGGGAGGAGGAAGATATCAGTGGTTGTTGCTAAAAAACAAGTGATTGATAGAACATTAGAGAAAGTATGGGGATTAGTTGTTGGGTGATGGAACATAAGATTGAGATATGGACAGGAAACAGAATAATGTTAGATATTAGAAGAATATGGGCAATATCAAGATTAAAGTATTAACAGAGAGGTGGTAGCTAAAAGGAGGTAGATGACTAGAGATATATACCAGGTAGAAGGAACGGGAAGAAACAGGGTCAGTGAACTTTCCAAATACATATTGGCATGGCATTGTGTTGGTTGGAAGGTCTTAGTATGGCTAGGGTAAGGCTAACACAACATGGAAGGACTTAGTCAACGCACAGCTGCAAGGAAAAATCAGAAGTGGAGAGAGGGGAGGACTCTAGTTCATTATGATGCTTTAATCCTAAAGTGGGATAGCTGTGTGGCACTAAAGTTAAATGACTGTCTAGGGCATTAAGAGACAGATCTGTCCCAGAATTCTCTTCTATTCTTTAAGCCTGAGTATTCCCATTTGTTAAATTAGTCTGTTCAACTCAATTAATGATATAAACTCTTGTGACTTTAATATTTCATGAGTCTGCACTGCCCTGGACACTATCCCTGCAAACTGGTATTTTCCCTTTCAGATCCTCAGTGCGTACGCGTTGGAAACCCTGGCATACCCTCCAAGCTCTCAGAGGGGGTAGACCGGTTCTCCTGGTTGGCATAAAGCCATCTTCCAGGGGAGCCTTTGAAATATTGACAGCTAAATTGGATCAAGGCCCAGATTTAAAAAAAAAAATCAAAAGCCCAGCCTTAAATAAAAACCAGCTGGAAATACAACTATTAAAAAAGACGTGGAGGGGGAACACATTCTGTAGGCTTGGACCTTATTGCACATGTAAAACACAAACACCAGAGGCCAAGAAGCAGCCTGTCTGTAGAGTATTAATAGGAGAGTTTGGGCAATCATCTTGATTTGTGTAATGAGAACCTGCTGTTTCAACATGTTTAGTTTCATTAACCATGAGTAAGAAGAGGTGTCTTTTATCTTGTTGTTGACAGAACTGTGGCATTTTTTTCCCCTGATAGAATGTGGAGATGGAATTGGTACAACTCCTTCCATCATCTGCTTGAATTTTCATATCAACCTTTCAAGGTGAGGGAATTATGTTCTGACTGGTTGATGGTATTTCCCAGGGTCTCAAGCCATTTTAAAAAAGCTTATCTATATATCTGTATATGGCTGACCCAAAACCTTTTTAGCTAAAGATCCCAAAATAAGACTGAGAGTTGGTTTAGAGTCATATCATAACTGCTGGGATATACAGGCTCAATTTTATGAAGTACAGAGGGTAGGACAGGGACTCTCAGACTCAGTAGTACTAATGAATACTACTTGGGAATGGACCATTCTTTGCCATAGGGAACTGTCCTGTGCACCAAGGATGTTTAGCAGTGTCCCTGGATTGGTCAGGAGCATCTCCTCACTCTTTTGGCAGAAACCAAAAATTCTTCAGATGTGTCAATTATCCATATCCTCAACAGGAGAAAAATTACTTAGTATAGTAAAACACTTTTCGTCTGGAGAAAGTGATGCTGGGGAATAAAAGAGCTAGAAAATTTTCACAGAAATTACATATTATGGATGATTATTGCCCAACCTATGCAAATAATTCTTTTTAAATGGTTTTGTTTTTATTTTATATGTGGATGTATTGCTGCCTATCACGTGTGAGCCTAGAGCCCATGCCCGTCTTAAGAGGGCTTCTGTTCTACCGAAACTGGAGTGTAAGGTGGTTGTGGGCCACCATGTAGGTTGTAGGAACAGACCTTGGTCCTGTTCAAGAGCATCCAGTGCTTTTAACTACTGTCCATATCTTTAGCCCATATACAAATAATTCTTAACAAGACTTAACATGTGAAGCTTGTGCATGTAGTGGGAAACTCCAGTGAGCTGGAGCAGGACATCCCACCAAAGTCATTGGACATAAGGGAAAGAGACTGCCAAGGTTTTGGTACACAGTTGATGTTCAAAGCCACATTCAAGTGATATTGGAGATTCTAGGAGAAATACCACAGTCATTAGGGGCAAAGGGAAAAGGTTGCACACAACAATTAGGAGTCAAGCAAGATTCAGATACAAGAAGAATAATCTAATAGTTAAGAATCACTAAGTACAGCACAATGACCAGAGTGAGCAGCAAAGGGAGTTGGAAAAGAAGAATCCACTGAAATTCTGAAGGCAGGGAGGTCTGCGAGTGTCTTAGGAGGGGATTTGACACATCAGAGATTATAGCTAGCCTAAAGTGATGTCATGGTAGAGATTCAATGGCAGAAATTCCTCTCTCCACTTCCCATTTGGGACTTCTTTTTAGCCTGGCCTGAATCAGAAACTGAAGGACACATGAGACAGGGGTATTCCTTAAGCAGCCAGCCTACTCAAGAGCAGCAGGTCCCAGTGGGCAGTCAGAGTGATCATGTCAGAGAACAGGAACAGAAGAGGGATCTCCTGATATAGAGGCCAATGAAGTAGTGATGATGTTTTATCTAATGCTGTAGTTTGTCTTTATGTGCCAAGGAGTTCAGTATGTACTCTGCCAACTGAAATGGGAGATGTAATGTGGTCTAATTTCCACTAAGATCTATTTCTTCACATGCATACAGAAGTGCCTCTGTAATAGTAGAACGCCAAGTACTGGCAGGTTAAGTACTGGCAGGTGGGAAGTTTTTTTTTTTTTTTTTTTTTTTTCCTGAATTTTGAGAATTCTCTTGTAACCCAAGACTATGTATTTACATGTATTAGGTCTTTGTAGACTAATGTAGCTTTTCAATTCGAAATTAATTGTAAGCAAATTCTCAACAGTTGCAATTTGCCTGACTGTTCTTTAACTGAATCACTGATAAACAAATGCTGTGGACTCAGCAATTATCAATGGATTATAAGCTCATTAGTGGCTTTTGTTGCAAAAATCATCCTTCTCCTGTAGATGACAGTATCTCTAAATATGATGGCCACTCTTTAGCACAGTGTTGTTGCTCCACTTTCTTATGTCTATGGCAGACATCACTAATCAACTATAGCATGCCCACACAGGGATCGGCATGGATGATGGAATAATTTGTAATACTTGCCTGAAACTGTATTTTTGACATAATGATGCAATGGTGCTCATTTGACCTGCATTCTCCAACTGGGAGGATATGCACAGATGGTCCACATTTACAGAGCTAAATTTAAAACATAAACAAGGCTTATTCCTTATTTCACAACCACCAAGTAAGTACCTACTATATATCAGGACTGTGGACAGTGAATACTGTTCAAATATAGAGGCCATGGTAGTAGAGATGTGTTCATAGCTCAGAATGATAACCAGTGTCAATCATGCCCATGACTGTAGGGCTACTTTAACAAAAGTTATATACACAGAGAGAAACCTTACTTTCATGTGGAGTTACATCTCACAGTATGTTATTTCCAAACCCAAGAATACCATTGATATGCCCTCCACATGGGGCTCATGATCCTTGGGAACAATCTTATCTGAGATTTTTGCATTTGACTTTAGAAAGCTGACTATGACTTAATGCTGTGTGAAGAGGCCAGAAGACATTCCTCTAGACCCCAGGAAATGGCTTTTCTCTTGTTATGAAATTATTAATACAGACAATCTGGGAAGGCTTAAAAAGGATTATTTCATTTTATTTATTTACACCGTCATCATCATCATTATTATTGCCACATTTAATATTTATTGAATGTCAGGCAACCTTGGGACAAGAATAGTGTGTCACAAAGGAGAGATTGTGGTCTGACATACACAATGAGTCTCTGGAGTGGAAACCATGAGATGCTTTTATGGAATTTACTCAGGCTCAAGGGAACCATTGGGTTCAGAACCATAGGCTTAGGCTCTATGATGCACAGCCCTACTCTGGAAAGACTCATTTTGAGAGACGCTTTCCATCTCCTTACAAAGTCCCAGTGTCATTTAAGCCAGTCTTGGTTGAACTAAATGCTGATTGTGTGCATGCCCTCTCTCTAGGAAACAGGGTTAGCTTTTTATAGGATAAAGCCAGGATCTATTTCTCAGCAGTAAAGATAAACGTCATCATCAGAGATAGAAGTGATTTGGGGTGTGCTTTAGTAATTTAATTCTTAGTTTCCAAAGTGGTTTTAAAAGGAAAAAAGGGGGCCAGTGCAATGAAAGCACAGTTCTTATTCCTCAAGTTGATGAGCGACAGTGGACATGACCCTATTGGCTGTGTTTAAGTGAAAGGATGGAAAAAATGCAATGAAATGAACACAGCCTTGAGGAAGAATTTCAGGAGGGGTTGAAAACAACAAAAACAAAGAAATTCGGAGGAATTTGCCTTCACAGTGTGAATGTAAAAATTAACGTCGTATCCTTGTTCATGTACAGACGAGACCATACCCACACATGGCAAACCTCTGCTTCCTGTCCTGATACAATTGATCTCTGTCATCCAGTTTGAAATGTGTTCATTTCTGCTTGAGAATCCATGGGCTCTGGCAAAATTCCTCCCCACCCCTTCTGTGTAACAGGAGTTTGGCCTGTGTTTGTGACATTTGATTGAGGGTAGAGATGTGATCTAAGTTAGTGCAATAGGAGTTAGTGTCACTTTGGTTTCAAGGACACGGGAGCTTGTTCTACTTGTAAGTAGTGTAGGATATAGACAGGAAGCTTGCATTTTTATAAGAAGTGTTAGTTGGAAGTCAGCCTATGAATGAAACCATGGTAGAAGTCAGAGTTCAGAGTGTTTAAGAGAAATGAAGCTGGAATCCTGAGAGTTTGTTACCTTTGAATCAAAGTATGTCAAAACCAGGCTCAATGATGCTTCCAGGGGATACAGGTTAAACATTGTTATCATTTTCAGACACTCTAGGTGCTCCTAGAAACATACAGTTTTCTGCAGTCTAGATATGAAACCTTGCTACTGTGGTCTTAACCAACACACACTTACAAATGCCAATTCTCTTTATGTGGATATCCCAGTGCGCCCACCCCTCTGTTAACTGCTGGGAATGAGAGAGAATTATACATTTTCCCCATTCATTAATTATTTCCCCTTTCCTGTTGGGATTTGGAAATCTCTGTCTCCCTTTACAGCTCCATTTGATTCCCACTTCTGTATAACCTAATCCAGCCTTGCTCCCTGACCTTCAAAATCATTCCCTTTTAACTCTTGTGAGATTATAATTAGAATTATAATTCTCAAGCTGAAAGGACAACATGGCTTCTGTTTGGTGGTTCATAGGGCTATCTTTTCCATAAGGTTATATATTTCTTAATCCCAAGTGCAAGAAACAAAACATTTCACACTATATATGCTTAAGACATGCATGTAGATGTTCCGTGTATTCCTTAGTCCTTTCTATACTGTGGTGATATATATATTGTGTACCCTAATAAACTTGCCAGAGGATCAGAGGACAGAGCCAGCCACTAGATTAGACATAGAGGTCGGACAGTGGTGACACACATCCTTAATTCTATCACTCGGGAGGCAGAGATCCATCTGGATCTCTGTGAGTTCAAGGCCACACTGGAAACACAGCCAGGCAGTGGTGGCACACAGCTTTAATCCCAGTACTGGGAAGCACACATTCCTTAAATCCCAGGAAGTAATGTCTGAGCAGAGGCATGAGGAAACAGGAACTCACTCTCTTTAGGCTGAAGATTTCATAGAGCTAAGAGCTAGTGGCTGGCTGTTCTGCTTTTCTGATCTTTCAGCTTTACCTTGATATCTGGCTCTGGGTTTTTTTTTTATTAAAATACCATCTAAGATTCAAACAACACTATACTGCAAAAATGATTTGACAGAACAATGGAACTCAAAGATTAAAAGCTTAGTCTTTTAACAGATATTGTCCAGGGATGTGCTTTTTGAGTGCATATCTTTACTAGTGTGTTATTAGTATACAGTAGAAGCCAAGCATATCTGTACTATATAACTATTTACTTATTTATAAATTAAATAGATGTGCTATTAAGCTTATATATAATTCATTTACAGAATATAATATAGATATGGGTGGGCTAAAATTAAGCATAAATCAAGGACTCCATTTATTGCTGTATTCTAATGACTTGGCTTGCCTGTGCCCTGGATCTGTAGCCCCTTGGTCTGATGGATGGCTCATGAATTTCAGGCCAAGACCAAGTGAGAGGATAGAGATGGAGATGAGCCTCCTCTACTAAAACCCTGTGGTTTTCAGGGGCTAGAAGAGCAAGTTTCTGATTCTCAGTCTTCAAGCTCTGAGACTTCAGTGAGGGACAAAGCCTGAGTTCTCTTCAGATCTCAGACCAACTCCTGAAAAGCAGGCTTGCTGTGGAGCCAAAGAGAATACCCTCCACTGACAATGAGTCTTATTCTTCCTCTGTCACTGCCCTTGCATGATTTCCTGCAATCCGGAATTCCAAACTGTGTCTGGAATTCCAAGCTACCAAAACAAGGGCCTTTCCCAACCTAACCTTTCATTTTGTGTTCAACATCCATATTAAACCCAAAGCCTTAATGCCAAAAGATGTTTATCAATGCCCTGACTCCCAATGTCTCCAGCCAGGCAGAATAAAGGGGCTCAGTGTTTATTTCCCTTCTATGGGCCCTGGATATTTTGAATGGGCAGAACAAATGAGCCAGAATACTTCATCTTGTGTGTTACTCTTCTTGCATCCGGCCCTGTGAGGTACACATCATTCCATTTTACAAATGTATTGACCAAGATCATGGGAGTTTAATACCTTCCTTTAAGGTTGGGTTACCATGCAAGAGAGCCGGGATTTCAAACAGAGTTCTTGAGCTTCTGTGACATTTATTGTTCCCACTACACTGTACCATTCTCTCACTAATGATGTTCCTATAGAAGCCATTGTTATGAATGTGTTAGATTCCATTTTATATGAAGTAGATACACAGGGAAATCATATCTGTAGAATTTGAGAGGGCTGAAGGAGGTGATAATTTTTTCTTGAAGTCACATATTATTGTCTTGCTTGTTCTATGGATATCTATGTCTTTCTAATTCTCTATTTCACCATTAAGAGAAATTAGTTCCTTGGTGGAGTTGGGATACAGTCAATTATGCTTTCATGTCCACATTTCTCTTTTACTTTCCTATATACTTCATCTGATTTCTCTTGAAGAAGGTAAAGGCTGTGCTTCTTTACTCTACTGTACTTTTGCATTTTATAACATCTTAGACTTTAACTCGGAGTTGTATACCACATGGCTCATTCTCATCCTTGCCCTCCAGCATATCTCTTCCCCAAAGTAGGCAGAAGAGATAACAGGCATTGCCAGTGGGCGTCTGGTGATCCAGGACCCTAAGACCACAGGGTTCTGCTGGCTCATGTGTTCTGCTTTGGTCTCATCAGACTACATCTGTTAATGGTTGTTAACTTCATGTTTTAGGGAGAAGTTTATGATGTCAAGCATTATTTCAATTATCTAGGTTGTGATTATCATCACATTCACAAGGTAGACAAGGACACAAAAAGGCTAATGAACCTGACCCATATTGAACTGAGGCTACTCCGAAACACCTGTAACTCTGGTTTGAGGTTATCTGACACACTTTTAGCCTCTGTGGGTTTCTATATGCACATGGTACACATAAATTCATGCAGGCACATATATATTAATAATACAAATATATCTCTAAAAAACAACAATAGACATAATTTGGAGGGTATTTTTTTTTATGTTGCATTCATAAGTGCTAAAAAAAAAACCCAGCGAGTAGGTTGGCATTTTGATATTTTGATTCTCATTATTCTTACTTTGGAGAAAGGAAAAGGTATCTGGAATTACAAATGTCTTGTCTGACTTGGAGTCTCAAGCTACCAAGTGTAACTGGGGCCCTTTCTGCATAGCTTCTGTCTTGGGACAAGTAGGGTGTGAGCATCCTTAAGGCAAAAGAAAACTTTTATAACTGAACATTCTCAAAACCTTATCTTCTCTAAATGATTTTTTTGGATACTTCAATACTCAAAGGCTAATAGAACTAACTGGTCTTTGAGGGTCATACCCTTGTCAAAGAACCTGAAAGAAATTGACATGCCTTTTGGGATTTTTATTCTCAGTCAATATGGAAGTGGTATTTAAGACCAGGTATGACCCCTGCTGTTTGGCATAAGCTCCAAATTTGATCTGTGAATGTAAGGTAGGCATAGACCCAGAGAATGAAAGAGTCAAATGAGAAAATCAAATAACAAGGGAATAATCCAGAATAATAATTCTTGGAACCATCAACTTGTGCAGGTCCCTTGGCACAGTCCTTCCAAAACCCATTTTGGTCTGAACTCTGCTTTATTGCAACTGATCTCAGCAAACATTGCACATCATGTATAGAAGGGTTGTGGGGAGCATTAATATAGGGAGGGACCATCTGAAATGGAGAAGGAGAACTTGTGTCTAATGGGAGATCTGCATGTTCCAAGGTCAGCTATGACAAGTGTTGTGATGGCCATCTCAACCAAAGCTTTGAATGGAGGTCTGTAAGGAAATACCACAGATTGTCGGGAAGGTATGGCACAGACTGAGTGGAGGGAAGACTTCACAGAGCAGTAAGCCATTCTACTGAATCAAGAAGTAAGATAGAGATGGCAGACATAAACAGCACAGAATCCCACAGCACCAATGCTATGAGTCATAGTGGCAATGTGCTTACTCTCCCATTGTGAACAATCAAGAAAACATCCCTAGTTTTTGCCATCTCATTCCTCATGTTTAGGTGATCCAGTATCCTTACTTTCTATCCCCATCTGAACTCAGAAGAATTTGAGTAACAAGACAGGAAACAAATGTACGGGGACCAGCTTTACACTACTGCTTATAGGACTGACCGTGACAGCAAAATGTGGCTTAGAAGAGAATTCACAATCTAGAATATTTTATAGGTATAGTAGTTCAAGGAAGGCATCTCCAAGATAGGCGGGCCAGTAGTGTCTGTGGGATCAAAAGGAAACTCCATTTCCCCAAATTCTGGTGGTTAGACAAAAGCCAGCATTCCTCAGGAATATGTTGAGCAGGGTCCCCTTTACCAAAGAAACCATTTCTCTCATCACTGGCCTAAGGGACAAATGACTATCTGTGGTGCCTATTAGCATACCAAGGCACATGCTGGCTTACAGGCTCCCTTAGTGTCACAAGTGCCTCTTACATATTTCAGAGTCCATGTTAGCATCTTGGTTCTTCTCAGCTCTTCTCACCTCCCCCACACCCTAAACTTCTCTAACTCATGGGATTCCTTCACCAAGCTACTTATTTCTCCTTATAACCCTGCTATTTTAGCTATGCTCTCTCTTTCATCCTTTCTTGGTGTCTTGTCTTCCTATTGGCCTCTCTCTCTCCCTCTTCCCCCTCTCTTTGCTGGCCATGTTCAGTCTACTACTTTCTTTCTCTTCTCTGTACTCTTCTAGATGCCTCTGGATGTTCTCTCTCTTCTGTCTAGAATATAAACTGTCCCCTTATGTAGCGCCCCCCTTGTCCAGCAAGGAAGACACAACACCGAGCTCTTCTTCTTGCAGTTTAATCAGGCCTTTAAACAATATTCTGACTTCTGAGGGATCCCCTCCTCCTGAAGGATTCCCCCTGGGCAAAGCCTCTCCCGGCCTTATATAGGCTCTGGGCAGCCAACCCCAGGTCGCCACGTGGGCATTGCCCAATAGGCTCAAGCATGCGTAAGCAAGCCACACATTCCGCTACAGCCTCACCTGGAGCTGTTTAACACAAGGAGCACTCGCCGTCGGGATGGCGGAAGGCGGTAACCAGCGCCACCTGTAAGGTGTGGCTACACGCAGCTCCCTACACCCTTAAGCATACCATGGAGTAGTCATGCTGTCACTTTATATAGTGTCCAGGCAAGATTTTACTCTTTAGTGAGTGAGAAAGTTTGTCATCTGAAAAGCTTCCTCCCATGAGGAAAGTGGCAAAATGTGATCTGTGCATGCTGAATATTTTCTTGTGTTTTCAAGGGAGGCTAGTCACTACACTTTAATGCTGAAGAAGATTGACTGATGCTGGGACTTTGAAATTCTTTGCCTCTCTTCCCATACCCATGTGAGTTCTTTCCAATGATGTGCTGCTTCTAGAACAGTCTCAGCAGGCATTAAATATCTTAGTGTTTGGCTGCTTCCAAGTATAGACTCTTGTAAGGAATATAAATGTCCAGACTAGTGCAATCCTCAGAACTCAAACCACATTCAAGGTTGCATCCTGTTCTAGTTTGCTTTCTATTTCTGTGATAAACACCATGACCCAAAGCAACTTTGTGAGTGTCAGTTTATTTGGTTTACATGTTGTAATCACAGTATGTCTTTGAGGGAAATTGGGGTCAGAACTCAAGCAAGAGCAGAGGCAGAAAACATAGAGGAAAGTTGCTTACTGATTTGTTTCCTTGAATTTCTCAGCTACCTTTCTTATACAGCCCAGGATCACCTGCCCACAGGTGACACCACCACAAGGGACTGGGTCCTCCCATATCAGGCATTAATCAAAAAATGAACCATGGGTTTTCCCACAGGCCAATGTGGTAGAAGTGATTCCTCAGTTGAGATTCTCTTTTTCTAGATGACTCCAGTTTGTGTCAAGTTGACAAACTAGCATACAACCTCTCTCTTGCTCCAAGTCAGACTGAAGCTTGGAAGTCTGCACTGCCATAGTCAGGGTACATCTTTATATCCTTCCCTGTTATTCTGCTTCTCCTGTCTTTCTGTTCAGATATTTGCTCAGACTCCATGGAAACAGCTAACATGGCCTGTGAGTGTGACTGGTCTTGATATTGCATAGGACAAGGTCTTTCTATGTCTCTTTCAAGGGACCATTTAGAAGACAGAGTTTGGACATATAATTTAGGTATTCCCAATAGACACTTTTAGCATAGTGACCTTAGCAGAGGGTATCTGCCTACTTCTGTGGCTGGTCCTCCAAACTGTAGTCCTCCATCTGGAGCTTCCAAAAATTCATCCCTTATAGACTCCAGGCTGGCTTCCTCCTTATGGGTTCTACCTGGTCCTGGAAAACTCTTCTTTTTTTGATTAGCATTCCTCCTTTATCCTCTGCTAGGATATTTGAGGTAGGCAGCCCTTAGCACAGTTACCTCAACTATCATCTTTCCCAACCAAAGGTCACATGCTCCCTAAACTATAACACAACTCCAGTCATTCAGGGCCCCATTAAAGTCTCTTGTTTGAGATAAGGAGCAAGTATCCCTTCTCCAGGTGGTTTTGGAAGGTAGCTATGGGAGAGCAACCAGTTTACACTTTTAAATGGGTATATTTCTCATTTCCCTTCAACTTAAGTCATTTACTCCTTGGAGATGAGTCGTGGTCCACCTCACTTGTATTATTTTGTAGTAAAAAAAATTTCACCTTTACTTTGGATGTGGCTAACTGACACCTATTGTTGTAGACTTCAGGGGTCCCCACATGGAGTCAGAAGGGTACCATTTAACAATATCTCATGCTAGCACTTTCTTGGGCTTACTCTCTAGCACATACTCTGCTAATCTCTGATTAGTTCACTCAACTTTGAGCAAGATCCATTGAATAGGCATTATTTCTCTGATGAGGGTAATATTTGATAATTAAAGTTTCAAGTTAGTATAGCTTTAAGCCTTGAAAAAGAACATAAATCCAAGAATCTGAAGAATCAAGTGGTTGATTCTTTCATTGGGTTTTCTGACATAAGAGCAGAAGATTGAAGAACATGCCAGGGTCCTCTTTCCTGAAGAAAGCCTTGCTTATCCCTCACTAGTCTGAGAACACTAGTTAATAGAGAGGTCTAGGAGAGGGTTAAGGAGTAAATGCATGCTCACCTTGAAAATCAATGGGTAAGGCAGTGTATATGGAGTAAGTATATGCTTTGAGGTTCAATAGACCCAGATATGACCTGTTCCTTCCCAGTAAAGTACTCTTGGGAAGATTATTTCACTGACATAAGTCTCAGTTTTAAGCTCATCTAGGATGTATATACAAGTGTGTGAATACATACCCCTCTACCATGATACTGAAATGAGAAAGAATAAGATATAGTTAATGCTTACAAAGTGGTGTGAAGTGTTTGATATTGAGGGATGAGAATGTCATTCAGGAAATGGTGACAGCTTACACACAATCACTACTACATGGCAGAGAATGTTCTAAACACCTTGTATGTGTTTGCTTGTTTAATTTCAACAACACACAGTGAGACTGTGAAATAAATACATCTCTTTACTGAACAAACCTGGGAATGGATGAGGAATGGTTTTCCCATAGAGGGGAAAGCTAAAACATGAACTCAGGTGATCCATGACCAGTGGCCACATATACCCATGCTGTCCTAATGCTGAGAGTGTCCCAGGGAGGACACAGCTCTCCTCAACTTTAATAAATGGTAATGCATTGCTGTAATTATTTTTACAAACTCTTTAGGCAATAGGAAACCAATTAAAGTGCAGTAATATTATCAGAGTATAATTGAGAAATAAACATTTCCTAAATGAATTATTAATTAAGATGAGGCCAGACCAGTTAATTGCCTACTACCCAATATGTTGTACAAACTATTGGAAAATTATTTGGTGGACAGAAAAATTTATCTCATTTTTTACTTTCAGTAGATAAAATGAAAAAGACAAACAGCACATGTGGAAGAATTCTTTGCTTTTTTCAAAGATTCCGAATTTGTTCCTGATTCTGTTCAGAGCCTGCTTATCTGGAGTCTGCCTTGGCTTAAGATGCATGTGCATAAGTGCTTTGGGAAGCAGAAATGGATTGCACTGCTTTACCCCTTTCACCACCAGAACTTAATCTACTTGCAGTGATTTAATCAACAACAGTGAATTGTTTGCTTCAGACCTCCTACATAAATCAGAAACTTCCAGTGTGCATTTGCTCATGACTTCTCTAGCGACCTGTGACCAGATGGGGCTAGCCACCTGAAACTCCAGTGTGTGTGTGTGTGTATGTGTGTGTGTGTGTTACATCAATCTCAGAATAATCACAAGAGTAGAGCAAACTATTTTAATCTGTGTTCATGTGCACCCCAATTGATTTTGTATGTAGTTTGTTTTGGGAAAGTGTGTTTTCTGTCTAAGGGAAAACGGTTTTCAGATGGGAGCTTATTTCAAAGTCTAACATCTTCTCTTTGCCCTGTCATACCTTCGCTTCCTTCTTCTCCTGAAAATTTCTCTTTCTGTTGGGTTTCTCTAGACTCAAGCAGGGTGCAGCCGCCGAGATTACTTTATGTAAAAGATATAAAATGAAGGAAGTAAGGAATACAGGTGTCAAGTGAGGGTGTGGATGCACCATGAGGAATGTCTTCTCGCTGGTTCTGTCATCACATGGACATCACATACTATACTTACCCAAACAAGGATGGCCATGTTGGTTAGCCCTACACAGTATAATCTTATACACAGTATATACATTGTATATGTACACACACGGCCATTCTTAGCTGCAATATTGCTACATCATCCATGGTTGCACCTTTGTCTTCAGGACAGCCCTGGACAGTGTCCATAGGTGTTAGTCAGTCTAAAATTTAATGCTTAGCACAGCAGGCGTTTGTTAGCTTATATTTGTAGATTTATTTGGGAGGTTGTCTGAACTAGCCAGGCTCACCCCTTGTGGGTTGAGGGGAGGTGTTCCTGACACATCTGAGGTCAAAGGCAGGTCAGCTGAGGACCAGCTTTCTGGATCACAGCTGGGTCCTCACTTGTCTGATACATTGCCTAGGAGCAATTAGCAGAAGTCCCATGTGGTCTCTCTTTTTCTTCTTTTCTTAAGAATTTTTTTATTCATTTTACATACCAACCACAGATCCCCCTCTCTTCCCTCCTCCCACCCCCAGCCTTCCACTCCCCCTCAGCCCACCCCCAATTCCCTCCTCTGACAAGGTAAGGCCTCCCATGGGGAGTCAGCAGAGCCTGGTACATTTAGTTGAGGCAGGTCCAAGCCCCTCCCCCTGCATCAAGTCTGTGCAAGGTGTTCCACCGCAGGTAGTGGGCTCCAAAAAGCCAGCTCATGTGGTCTCTTATAAGGGGATGATTGCAATTTGTTTGAAGGATAGAGGAGCATGTCCAAGAAAATAAAATAATCAGAAGAGTTTAGGCCAGGCTTGGCATCATCTACACCATATCCAGTGGTCAAAATATACATTACATACATTGTATATGCACATACCTGGCCATTCTTAGCTGCAATATTGCTACATCATACATAGTTGCATCTGTCTTCAGGACCTGCTATGGCAGATCCAATGGGGATGTGGTTACATAGCCATTACCTCTAACAAAGTCACATTTCAAATGGGGCCTTGTGCTATTTTTGCAAATGGTTCATTACAGATAGGAACAGCAGCCCTTGAAAAACCTGCCTAAGAGAACAACAAAGAGAGAGCTAGCTCCTTTACTGCATCACACCAGGCTGACAGACTCCACACATTTCCATTTTTTTCTGCTCAGTCTTAATGGTCACCATCCCTAGAATGCAGGGAAGCATGATGGATAGAACACTTCAATGGACAGCCTGGAAAAGAAATGCATACAACAAATGAGGAAAATGAGGAAGATCTGAAGTCCTACTGCAACAAGAAGGGGAATCAACATTGAGAGATAAAAGGTAATATTTTATGTGAGTCTCAAGGCAGTATATCTGTTGAGAGGGGGAGGGTCACACCATCAGGATATTAAGTCATTTAATACTTCAGTGGGGCTCTACATGTCTGAGGCCAGCATAGATGTATTGAGCCTTGATAGATGACAAATGATACTGAGTGTAAGAAAGCATTCTCAGTAACAGGTGTTGCTGCCTCAACATCTTCCCCATGTCTAACAACTTCAACCTGTGACAGAGGGCTAGCCTAGAGTGCAACTTTGGTCCCCTATCTGCCCCTCTGACCTGAAAGTTGATGAGACCTTACCATCCTGACATGTTTGTAAAGAGGAACTGGACATGCTTAGCAGATGGAAGCCTTTGTTCTGAGAATTGAAGGAAGGAGAGATCTGGCTGAGCCTAGCCTAGTACACACCAAGTCTAGGAAGTAGATCCATCTGGCTCCATAATCTGGTATCATCCAACCTGCCAGAGCAGCACACCCAAGGAAGGGTGTTTGTTTTTGTTTTGTTATTTGTTCACAGTTCAGATGGGGGAAAGGAATATCTCTTTGTGGCATCCCCAACAGAAGGTAGAAATGTCAGCAGACAAATCAGCAGCATGATAGAATTTGGAACATTGTAGAGGCTCTCTGCCTCATACTCCTGGACTAGACTTAAAGGTAGGCCTTGTAACAAACTGCTTGTAGGCCATTCTAAATCCTACACATTTTATTCTGGGGTTGTTACATGAGAGATTTTATAAGTTGTAGTCATCTAATGCACAAGATGAACTTAAAGAAAATGTTGGCATTTTGGAAAATACAGCAGACACCAATGCCAAGAATGGGCTTCCAGAAACTGAAAAAAAAATGCATTGGGGTAAGATTAAGTCACACCTGTAGACTCATATATTTATACTGCACAGGACAGAAAAAAAGAACATGAAAAAGCCTCAGAAGAGGAAAAAAGGCACAAAACAGGCAGACTTAGATAGTTGTTAAGTAGTACCAATGAATGTCCCTGCTTTCTACCCATTTTACTGCGTTTAGTTGACCAAATAACAGACAGTAAACAGCAGTGTCTCTCAATACTAATTTCTAGTTGAAGTGCTGATTTTTGAATTACAAAGGTGTAGGGATGGTGTTAGGATTCTGCCACTCCTCCAGCTGCATGGCCGCACATACACAGTTCAGTAGCTAAGCAAGGGGTCTATACGTCTTACATCATCCGTGCGCTGCATGATTATGTAATGTGAGCAGCATGGTCACATGTGTGGCATAGCTCCATAAGCCCACATGTGCATAGGCAGGAAAATCCTTACAAAGCCTGACACAGACTCCTCCCCTCTCTTCTGCTCCCTCCTCCTCCCCCCTCTCTCCCTTCTCCTCATGTGTCTCTTCCACAGTCCTGGCCATGCTCTCTTCTGTTCCCCCCCACCACCAATAAAACTCTGATATTGTGTTTTGTCATGCTTTGTGACCTTTCCTCAAAGAGTAAAAGCACCACATTTAAAACCAACAGATGGTCCAACCCATTTTCATCTAACTTTGCTGATTTGTGCCCGATCTCATAGTCTACTTTTCATTTTGACCTCCTTGCCCATTCTGCTTCTCTTGTCTGTGACTCTGTGTTCCAAGAGAGAGTTAGGAAGGATGATATTATCCTAAATGCTACCCACATCTTAGCTCCTCCAGTTAAGTGTGTTACTGCCTGACTCAATGACTGTGCTTTGGGAGAGTTCTTTTTGCAACCCAAGTGTTTTAAATCAGCAAGTAACATGCCAGTTCTCTTCTCAGTCAATGAAAATGGAGAGTATTGAGCTACAGGGGTTGTAGAATGCCTCTGCTCTGGTATTCTGCATTTCCTGCCATGGAAAGTGACCTACAGCCCCTGACTGTCTTCTCAGAAGAGTCTAAGTTGGAGAGATGAAGCTCAGACAAGTACTAGATTTGCATCCCTCTGTTTATGCTGGGCTGTCTGCTAAGACCTGTCATTTCGTTACACCACCATCCATGCTCTGTAGGCAAGCGCCCCACCTTTTCCCATTCAGAGCACACTCTATCCAAAAGGTTGCCTCCTGTCTTGTAGTTTCTGGAACAATTGTGGCCACTCATTTACATATTGTCTGTGGCAGCTTTCATCTATCAGTGGGACTGAAACGTCCTGATACATTCCTGTCAGGCCACGATGCTGACTGGTTTACTAGGTGGCTGTTCACAGGAAATGTCTGTCAACTTCTCCTTAGGTTAACCACAGAGCATTTTATTCTTAACACTTCTAAGAGGAAGTGCTAGGGCCATTAACGGTAGTCCCTGCTGACTGGTGCATAGATTAAGAGCTTAGGCTGGGGCTGGAGAGATGGCTCAGTGCTTAAGAGCACTTGTTGCTCTTGGAGAATACCTAGATTCAGTTTCCAGCACCCACATGGTGACTTACAATCATCTCTAACAACAATTTCTCAATGCCCTCTTCTGACCTCCACAAACACCAGGCAATGTGATGGACCTACATATGGGCAGACAAAAGCAAAACAAAACAAAACAAAACAAAACAAAAAAACAAAAACAAAAAAAACCTCCATACACTTAAAATAAAACAAAAAATAAAAAGTGTTTCTTGACACTGAAGCACTGCATGGGCTTGCCTTATCTGAGGAGCAGATGTATGTCTTCACACATCACAGGTAACCAAACAAGGTGGTTTAAGGAGACGCCGACTTCAGCAGGAAGCAGAGGAAGTGGGGTTTAAACGCCAGCCTTTCTGATGATGAAAGAGCTACTCTGATGTGCTCTCAAGCTGACTGTGTCGCTTTTCTCCTGGGCTGTTTATTTCTCTTCACATAGCACTTAGCAGAATGTCTTGCCTGTGGCATGTTATTATCTTGTTTAGTCGCTGAGTGGACACATACCTACTCTCACTCATGCTGAGGAAAGAAGGGGTGGAGTGGGGTGGGGGTGGCGTTTGAAGCCTTCAGCCATTTCTTGGTACCTGGGATGCAATTAGGGCATAGACGGCTCTGCTCCTGGTGTTCTTATTAAAACCTGAGAGTTTTGAAAACAAAGGTGCCTATCTCCATGACAGCCATCCCCACACAAGCCGCATCTTAGGAAACATTTGTGAACTACAATTCTAAGAGCTTAGTTACTGAATCATGTTTCAGCTGCAGATTTAGGATTATCTAGAGCAAACCAACAGCTCTCTCAACATACTAATTAAAATATCAAGAGAATTTAAGTATTAAGGTCTATGCAAATCCAACTGCTTTTAGTAGGAGTATGGCATTTTAAAATGTATTTTTCATAGAATCATGAAAGCTAAGATACAGAGGAAGCCAAGGACAGAGATAAATTAGGCAAAGTACCTACTATGTGCAGGTGTACTTAGTAGTTGCACCTGTGGTCTTGATGTATTTTAACTCAGACCTCAGAGAAAGCTCCAATCTGAGTAATTTAAATGGAAGTTCAGAGAAGTTTCTTAAATTATGCCCCAAATGAGAGTCCTAGCAGAGATTCCAGCCCAGGCCCTATGGCGGGCCCTGGGGTTGTCCTCACAGTGAAGGTTTGCCTCCTGTACCATGGTACACAGGGTGCTAAACAAAGGGTGAGCTCCACTCCTGCAGCTGCAGTTGGAAACAATGGGAGTGAAGTATTGGGAGAAGTAAAAGTAGGCCCTGAACACAAAGCAGGAGCTCAGACTGCAGTGTTCAGCCTTCTGCATGACTAGCTGCATAGATTGTGTATACATGGTAAGTCTTAGTGATTCTCTTAAATGTAACATGATTTTCTGTTCTATCACCGCTATCAGCATCCGAATTTCTGAGCCTCACGACTGACTTCACAGAGGCTCTGTTCAATCACATGAGGAAGCCTGCAGACTCTTCTGTAACAGTCTTCTTATTTATTAAAATAGATCATGCCATTGTAAAAGGAGCACAAGGCCCATGAGATGGCTCTAAGGGCCAAGGTGCTTGCTGACAACCTGATTCCATCCCAGGGACCCATATGGTGAATAACGTACTCTTACAAGGTGTCCTTTGACTTCCTTGTGCGTGCCCACCCCACATACATAATAAAAGAATGTAATTGAGCCGGGCGGTGGTGGTGCACGCCTTTAATCCCAGCACTCAGGAGGCAGAGCCAGGCGGATCTCTGTGAGTTCGAGGCCAGCCTGGTCTCCCAAGCGAGTTCCAGGAAAGGCGCAAAGCTACACAGAGAAACCCTGTCTCGAAAAACCAAAAAAAAAAAAAAAAAGAATGTAATTGAAAAATTAAACACAAAGCTAAGCACTTAATTTAGCACCAATTTCATGTTTCTAAAAATAATACAGTATATATCTATAATATAAATATATGTTTTTTCCTTTTAACTTTTGCTTAAAAAACATAGATCTCAACAACAACAAAAAACCCCAGAACTAATAGTAAGTTTATGAATATTCAGTGACCATTCTTATGCAGAGTCTCAATGATCAATTGGTGCTCCCTCATTCTCCTGCGAAGTAGAAGTCACATTGGCCCACATTTCATACCCAAGGAATAAATGCCCAGGAAAGCTAAAGAGCTTGCTGACTGTAACTAACCTCTGCTGACATCATTACAACCAGGCACACTTCCAAATATTTTACACGTCAGCTTACTGTACCCTCCTGAGGCCAGAGCCTGGCTAAATGTCAGCTTTCCAAATCAAGTTTCACCTGCCTCCTTCACTCATCAGAACCCTCCATGGGTGGTGCTGGCTTGTCATTTCAAAATAGAATTTTTTTTTTCATGGGAAAATGTATTTTGTGGGCAGCTTTTGTCTTAACATATGTTAAAGGATGCACAACACAGCCAATAATTGCATGGTCCTTTTTAATTTACAGATCGACTTTGTTAAAGATGTCTCAAGTTATCTTTTTGCTTACAATAACCCCAGGAGATAATTATCACTGTGCTTAAAATATACCAATTAAAGTAAGCAAAAGAACCAGCCTCCCCCCTCTACTCCCCAGCCTGAGAAAATTGTCTCTCAAAGGCTTATAAAGCCTGCAGGACTAGCCCAAGACTTTTCTATGTTCCTACTGCTGCCTCTCCTCATCCACCTCTGTAAATGACCAGTGGTTCATGGTGATTCTATTTTCTACACTGGTGTCCAGCAGCTGATTCAGCACAAGAGAAAACACATCACACCAGGCAGAGCTGGTATAGAATCATGCCTCTGTCTCCTCTCCACCTCCGTGCTGCACGAACAGGCAACGCAGGTCTCCTGGGCCTTGGTGCGGGAGATTAGATTTTACGATGCTGACAATGTCTCTCTGGAGGGCCGTGTTTCACCTCATGTGCAATGAAAGCCTGTTTACAGGGTTCTACCTGGAAAGAACACAGCATGCCTAACTGCCTGGCCGTGACTCACCTCTAGGAGTCTCTCTTGGCAACATCTGTTCAGTTTGCCTTTTCTCTTTTGCATGATGCTTTTAAGATTATACCACTGATCCTCTGAGAATGCAAACCCCACACACCAGTGTTCTACCAAGGCATGACTGATAATAAGCGTGGGGGTTGAGATCAGACAATGCATCAAACGCTACCGTTTTTCTCCACAGCTTCTTGTCTGTGTCCTTTTAACAGCAGAGGACTAAGGCTAAGGCTTGAATTTTATGCTCTCAGCAACTGTAGACACTTGGTAGATAATATGCCGCATTTATAAACTATGGACCTTCCAGAATAACTACTGCCTTCCTTTAATATTCATATTTTGTCCCTCAACTTCCAGAGAGGCCTTGGCATGAAGCTCACTGTCAAGGGCAAGGGCTAGTTTTCCAGAATAATATTCCTCTCCCTTTATGACCATGGTGATTTATGCATTACCTTTGTCATGGGGTGTATTCACTGTGATTTTTCTCAATAACCTCTCTAAAGCTAGCATGAATTATCTTCTGAAAGATTTGGTATGCAGTACAGTTTTACGCACTTCCTTAAGAACTCTGACCCTGTGTAAAACTAATCCCAAATAAATTTTCATTTCTGAACACACTGCTTTGCATATGAAAATTTATCATGGTCATGCAGTTCCCTTTATGCTAAGCCTTATTTTAGAGGTTGTGTGACCACGGGTGCCAGGCACGAGTGTAGGAATTGTGTCCTGTGCATCACACAGGCCCCAGCAGTTCAACTCAGCCGACTTCCTCTGAGTAGGCTTTAATTAGTCCGACTGTGCAAAATCAACTCCTGGGTCACTCACTAACTGCTATTTAACTTTGTACACATCTCAGCCTCTCTGAGTCTCATTTTCCTCATCTGCTAAAGGGGGCCCAGTTCCAATAATGGCACTCTTTTCTGATGCATTTCGGTGATAGATTAAATAGAACTAAATGAACCAATTCATGGTAAGTACAGGGCATAATGTCTGGCACAAAGGGATTGCATGAAATCGTCATTATTATTATTAGAGATAGAGTTCCTTAGAAGTCGAATTAATCTCAAATAAGTTTGGGAAAATGTATTTCTATAAAATCCAGAATTTTCTGTTATTACAAAATTTCAAAGAAGTCACTGAGATGTAGAGGAAAGAATGTATGTATTATGACCAGATGTCCTGTCTCTCAGGCTGTGCTCTTTGACTTATTAGAGGCCAAGGTTTCCTGTTATCCTGAGGTCTGTGGGCTTTTGTTCGTGACAATGCATAATCCAAGTAGCTGCTGCCAGTGTTTGTCATGAGGACTGTGACGGTAGAAACAGTCTCCAGGGCAGAGTTTTCCAATGCTTAACTCCTCAAGCCATTTTTTCAAAATACATCACAAAGAAGTCCAAAGAATAAGCAAAGGAAACAAATGACAACAGGGCTGATTTCTTGAAGCAGGGATGCGTGAAAGCTCAGGGTACTCCAACCCTACCCTCCTCCATCCTTTCCCAGTTAAAAAAAAAAGGGTTCTTCTAGAGGATTAAACTCTCAACACAGAAGTGATTTGCAGGCCTCGAGGAATGAGGGTTTCTGCAAACGCTTCTGGTAAATGTCTTTCTGTCTGTGGTTCCCAGTGTTTCCACACTACTGTGCTTTTCCTGGACTTGAGAAGATTCCAATGACTCTAGTCATGGGAGAAGGGCTGTCCAAGGCTGGGCCAAGTGAGCACTAGTTGGACTACAGCCAAGAGTGAATGGAGAGCGGAACACTGAGTCTGGTCAGCCACCATGCTGAAGACACCATAGAATTAGGTTTTGGGTGGTGGAAAGCTGGAGTTGTGAAGTCTGAGTCTTTCTACAGGTGAAGTTGCAGCATTTTACTGAAGATCAACTCGTTGACGACTAATCCACGTGACAAAATAAGTAGGGAAAATATAACCAGAGGGTTTCAAATCTGAAGGGCCTCAGTACTAAGTTACTCCTAAATTGGTATGTTAAGTTCAAGAGGGTCTAGGAGCTTACGCAACTACCACATGTAGTCAGGTTACTTGACTCATCCTAAAGTAGGTTAGGAATCATCCTGCTTAGATTTTTGTTGACTTGACACAAGTCACAGTCATTTGGAAAGAAGGACTCTCAAGTAACGCGATTAAATTGCTATCAATCCACGGAATCATCTTAATGATCACAGGAATTTATTTGGGAGTTAACTCACAAGACAGAAAAAAGGGATTGTAGCAGGATCCTGGAAGGGTGAGGCAGGGTCTGAGCTCTGCCTTGGTCTGTCTCAGCATCCAAAATTCATGAGGTAGAGAGAGCATATATATGTATCCCAGGTCTTAAGGTTCCCTGGTGGCCACACTCAAGGGACAGGTATCTAGCAGCTACCTACTGCCTCACTAGGGGTGGTGCTTCAGGGCAAGGCACAAACAACCACCCACTACACTTAAGTGAGAAAAATGCTTCAATAAGATTGCCTGTAAGCAAGTCTGAAAGGCATTGTCTTGGTTAATTATTGACATGCATGGGCCTAGTCTGTGGGGAGGGTGGTGTCCCACCCATGTGCAAGCAGTCCCAAATTGTTTAAGAAAGCAGGCTGAGTAAGCCACAAGGTGCAAACGAGTAAACAGTGTTCCTCAATAGCCTCTGCTTCAGTTCTTGCCTCCAGATGTCTGTCCTGAGTACCTGCCCTGACTTTCCTCAGTGATGGAGCATGACCTTAGAGTTATAAGCTGAAATAAGCCCCCTTTTCCCCCAAGCTGCTTTTGGTGATAGTATTTTATTACAGCAATAGAAGTCCTGACTATGACAGAGACAATAGTCAGAAAAACTCAATTGTTTTTAAGATGATGAGGTAATCTCTCTGCGGCACTTTCACACAGTTTCTATGGATAATGGGAAAATAAATCAAGCAGATAAATACCTTTGTTCAGATTCATTTTTAGTTTTAATTTTCTGTATTTGTGTATCTCTGTGTGGGTATGTGCACAAGAGTGCAGGAGCCTGCAGAGGCCACAGGAGAGCAGTGGATTCCCAGAGTTTCAGTTATAGACAATTGGGAGCTGCCTGACATGGATGCTGGGAATTGGACTTGGGTCCTCTTCAAGAACAGTAAAGGCTCCTAATCTCTGAGCCTTCTCCCCAGCCACATAAGTACCTTTGAAGGAGATGGGAGGAAGATGGCAGAGGATAGGTGGATAATTAGGAATTCCAGTGCCCCAGGCATTAGTCTAAGTCCCTTATGTACAACACTTCTTTTAGTTCCTACCACGAAGTCCTCAGCATTTAGTCCACTCTTACATATTTACATAACCGGGGATGTTGTGGAGGTGAGAAATCAGTTGTCTTATATAAAGTTACCCAGCTAGTGTGGTAGAATGGAAGAGCTTGTGTGCATCTGATTTCAAAGCCTCAGTTTCCCTTGTTAGGTTTTAGATAAGTCTTTGTTGTTGTTGTTGTTGTT
>CABHPP010116650.1:30801-60220 GCA_902168425.1 Peromyscus attwateri | reverse complement strand
GAACAAGACATTCCAAGACAAAGCCAGATTTAAACAATACTTATCCACAAACCCAGCCCTACAGAAAGCACTAGAAGGAAAATTCCAGCCCAAGGAAGTCAGATACACCCTTGAAAACACAGGCAATAGATAACCCCACAGCAGTAAACCCCAAAGATAAGAAGTACAGACACACTACCACCAAAAAAATAACAGGAATGAACAATCACTGGTCATTAATATCTCTTAATATCAATGGACTTAATTCGCCTATAAAAAGACACAGGCTTACAGAATGGATACGAAAGCAGGACCCATCTTTCTGTTGCATACAAGAAACACACCTCAAATACAAAGACAGACACTACCTAAGAATAAAAGGCTGGGAAAAGACTTTCCAATCAAACGGTCTTAAGAAACAAGCGGGTGTAGCCATCCTGATATCCAACAAAATAGACTTCAAACTAAAATCAATCAAAAGAGATCAAGAAGGGCATTACATATTCATCACAGGAAGGATCCACCAAGAGGAAATTTCAATTCTGAACATTTATGCCCCAAATACAAGGGCACCCACATATGTAAAAGAAACACTACTAAAGCTTAAACCACATATAAAACCCCACACATTAATAGTGGGAGACTTCAATACCCCACTTTCACCACTGGACAGATCTCCTAAATGGAAACTTAACAGAGAAATGAAGGACTTAACTGAAGTCATGACCCAAATGGACTTAATTGATATCTACAGAACATTCCATCCTAACAAAAAAGAATATACCTTCTTCTCAGCACCCCATGGAACCTTCTCCAAAATTGACCACATACTTGGCCACAAAGCAATTCTCAATAGATACAAAACAATTGGAATAACCTCCTGTGTTCTATCAGACCACCAAGGTCTAAAGTTAGATTTCAACAACAACAAAAACTACAGAAAACCTACAATCTCATGGAAACTGAATAATGCTCAACTGAATCACCAATGGGTTAGGGAAGAAATAAAGAAAGAAATTAAAGAATTCCTAGAGATCAACGAAAATGAAGACACCACATACCCAAACCTATGGGACACTATGAAAGCAGTGCTAAGAGGGAAATTCATAGCACTAAATGCGCACATAAAGAAGTTGGAGAAATCTCACACTAGTGACTTAACAGCACACCTGAAAGCTCTAGAACAAGAAGAAGCAAAGTCTCCCAAGAAGAATAGACGCCAGGAAATCATCAAAGTGAGAGCTGAAATCAACAAAATAGAAACAAAGAGAACAATACAAAAAATCAATGAAACAAAGAGTTGGTTCTTTGAGAGAATCAACAAGATAGACAAGCCCTTATCCAAACTAACCAAAAGACAGAGAGAGAGCATCCAGATTAACAAAATCAGAAATGAAAAGGGGGACATAACAACAGACATTGAGGAAATCCAGAGAATCATCAGGTCATACTTCAAAAACCTCTATTCCACAAAACTGGAAAATCTAAAAGAAATGGATAATTTTCTGGATAGGTACCACATACCTAAGTTAAATCAAGACAAGATAAACTATTTAAATAGTCCAATAACTCCTAAGGAAATAGAAACAGTCATTAAAAGTCTCCCAACCAAAAAAAGCCCAGGGCCAGATGGTTTCAGCGCAGAATTCTACCAGATCTTCAAAGAAGACTTAATACCAATACTCTCTAAATTGTTCCACACAGTAGAAACAGACGGAACATTACCAAACTCCTTCTATGAGGCTACAATTACCCTGATTCCTAAACCAAACAAGGATACAACAAAGAAAGAGAACTACAGACCGATCTCCCTCATGAACATTGATGCAAAAATACTCAATAAAATACTGGCAAACAGACTCCAAGAACACATCAAAACAATTATCCACCATGATCAAGTAGGCTTCATCCCAGGGATGCAAGGGTGGTTCAACAAACGAAAGTCCGTCAATGTAATACACCATATAAACAAACTGAAAGAAAAAAACCACATGATCATCTCACTAGATGCAGAAAAGGCATTTGACAAAATCCAACACCCCTTCATGATAAAGGTCTTGGAGCGATCAGGAATACAGGGAACATACCTCAACATAATAAAGGCAATTTACAGCAAGCCAACAGCCAACATCAAACTAAATGGAGAGAAACTCAAAGCGATTCCACTAAAATCAGGAACGAGGCAAGGCTGTCCGCTCTCCCCATACTTATTCAATATAGTACTTGAAGTTCTAGCCAGAGCAATAAGACAGCATAAGGAGATTAAGGGGATACAAATGGGAAAGGAAGAAGTCAAGCTTTCCCTATTTGCAGATGACATGATAGTATACTTGAGTGACCCCAAAGATTCAACCAAGGAACTGATACAGCTTATAAACACCTTCAGCAACATAGCAGGATACAAGATCAACTCAAAAAAATCAGTAGCCCTCCTATATACAACTGACAAACAGGCTGAGAAGGAAATCAGAGATACATCACCCTTTACAATAGCCACAAATGACATAAAATACCTTGGGATAACATTAACCAAGCAAGTGAAGGACCTATATGACAAGAACTTCAAGTCCCTGAAAAAAGAAATTGAAGAAGATGTCAGAAAATGGAAAGATCTCCCGTGCTCATGGATAGGCAGGACTAACATAGTAAAAATGGCAATTTTACCAAAAGCTATCTACAGATTCAACGCAATCCCCATCAAAATACCAACACAATTCTTCACAGACCTGGAAAGAATAATACTCAACTTCATATGGAAAAACAAAAAACCCAGGATAGCCAAAAGAATCCTGTACAATAAAACAACCTCTGGAGGCATCACGATCCCTGACTTCAAGCTCTACTATAGAGCTACAGTAATAAAAACAGCCTGGTACTGGCATAAAAACCGACTTGTGGACCAATGGAATCGAATTGAAGACCCTGACATTAATCCGCACACCTATGAACATATAATTTTTGACAAAGAAGCCAAAAGCGTACAATGGAAAAAAGAAAGCATCTTCAACAAATGGTGCTGGCATAACTGGATATCAACGTGCAGAAGGCTGCAAATAGATCCATATTTATCACCATGCACAAAACTTAAGTCCAAGTGGATCAAAGACCTCAACATAAATCCAGCTACTCTGAATCTGCTAGAAGAGAAAGTAGGAAGTAGTCTTGAACGCATTGGCATAGGAGATCGCTTCCTAGGTATAACACCAGTAGCTCAGACACTGAGACAAACAATCAATCAATGGGACCTCTTGAAACTGAAAAGCTTTTGTAGAGCAAAGGATACGGTCAACAAGGCAAAGCGACAGCCCACAGAATGGGAAAAGATCTTCACCAACCCCACATCTGACAGAGGACTGATATCCAGAATATATAGGGAACTCAAGAAATTAAACAGCAAAATGCCCAACAGTCCAATTAAGAAATGGGCCATAGAACTAAACAGAGAATTCTCAGCAGAGGAAACACAAATGGCTGAAAGACGTTTAAGGAATTGCTCAACATCCCTAATCATTAGGGAAATGCAAATCAAAACAACTCTGAGATACCACCTTATGCCAGTCAGATTGGCTAAGATCAAAAACACTGAGGACACCTTGTGCTGGAGAGGATGTGGAGCTAGGGGAACTCTCCTCCACTGCTGGTGGGAATGCAAGCTGGTACAGCCACTGTGGAAATCAATATGGTGCTATCTTAGAAAATTGGGAATCAATCTCCCCCAAGATCCAGCTATACCACTCTTGGGCATATACCCAAGGAATGCTCAATCATACCACAAGGGCACTTGCTCAGCTATGTTCATATCAGCATTATTTGTAATAGCCAGAACCTGGAAACAACCTAGATGCCCTTCAACAGAAGAATGGATAAACAAACTGTGGTACATATATACAATGGAATACTACTCAGCAGAGAAAAACAATGACATCATGAGGTTTGCAGGCAAATGGAGGGATCTAGAAAAAATCCTCCTGAGTGAGGTAACCCAGACTCAGAAAGACAAACATGGTATGTACCCACTCATAGGAGAATACTAGCTGTGGAACAAGGATGACTGGACAGCTACTCGCAACACCAGGGAGGCTACCTGGATAACAGGACCCCAAGAAAGACACGGGGATTGCCCAATGACAGAGAAATGGAGGAGATCTACATGAACAATCTGGACATAATGAGGGGCGAGGGGCGAGAGAAAGTGAACTTGGGGAAGCAGGAGATCCCAAATGGATCAAGAACAGAGAGGGAACATAAGGAATGTTCATGATAAATGAAGACCACATGAGAATAGGAAGAAGCAAAGTGCTGGAGAGGCCCACAGAAATCCACAAAGATGCCCCCACAATAAACTGCTGGCAATAGTCGAGAAATAGCCCGATTTGACCTACCCTGGTGATAAGATGGCCAAACACCCTAATTGTTGTGCTAGAAACCCCATCCAGTAACAGAGGGAACTAGATGCAGATATCCACGGTCAGGCCCTGGGTGGAGCTCCGGGAGTCCAATAGGCAAGAAGGAGGAGGGTTTATGTGATCAAGAGTTGTTGGGACCAGGGATGGATGGAATACAGGGACAAATGGCCAAACGAATAGAAACACATGAACTGTGAACCAATGGCTGAGGGGCCCCCAACTGGATCAGGCCCTTTGAATGGGTGAGACAGTTGATTGGCTTGATCTGTTTAAGAGGCATACAGGCATTTGGACCGGGCCCTGTGCTCAGTACATGAATTGACTGTTTGAAACCTGGGTCTTAGTAGAGACCCTAGGCTCAGCCTGGGAGGAGGGAACTAGACCTGCCTGGGCTGACTCCACCAGGTCGATCTCAATCCCCGGGGGAGTCTATGCCCTTGAGGAGATGGAAATGGGGGGTGGGCCGGAGGGAGGGGGGCGGGACGGGAGGAGGGAGAAAGGGGGAATTTATGGCTGATATGTAAAGTTGAATTATATTGTAAAATAAAATAAAATAAATTCAAAAAAAAAAAA
Organism: Peromyscus attwateri; assembly: GCA_902168425.1. NCBI lineage: Eukaryota > Metazoa > Chordata > Mammalia > Rodentia > Cricetidae > Peromyscus > Peromyscus attwateri. Next base: position 55,262 of record CABHPP010116650.1, on the reverse strand, counting down.
CCTAGACAGTTTCAAGGTGGACCTTGAGCGTGCATCATGAAATCCAACCTGCTCATTTTGCTGCTGCTGGGGCTGAAGAAGGAACTGGTTCCACAGCTTAGCTGTGGTTTGGTAAGAAAATACTTATCTCATATGATTTCCTATATTATGCCAATTTAGAATATAAATGTAAATAAAAATAATTTTATGTGTTCAACAACCTAATAAAACAGAGGAGGAGTGTTTTCATATCCTTATGTAACATGGGGATTCAGTAAGCTAGTGTTAAACATAACCTGCATTGAAGATAATAGTAATTTACATTAAGCCATATCCCCTTGTTTATACTAAACTCTGAAGTGTTTATAGAATAGGAAATTCAATTTCCATTTACTATGTGTGTTCAGTCCTCCTTGTCTGTGAACTTTAAAAACTGGCATCTAGCATTATAAATTGTAGCCACCTGCTGGAGACACAGACTGACAGGATTCTGTTGCTACCCTGCACATGATGATGTTAGGGGCTATAAAAGTGTAGGGGACCAGGGGCAGATCTATTTCAACTCTTCTTCAAAGGTGCTCTTTTACTTGGTCATTAAAAGCTTGAAGATTTTCTCCAGTGCATGGGAGACATTTCGCAGAATGCTAGGATGTGAAGCTGGGGAAGAAAGGCCTGGAGGAGGTGGTTAGTCTGCTGGAATCTCTGTATTACTTTTAAAAGTCAAGCTGGATCATTCTTTGCTTTCTCTCTCCTATTACCTTAGTTGTAGGCTACTGATGATGCAGCCAGAGGTGACCAGAAAGTTCCAGTTCCTGTTGAGCACCTGTGACACTTGCTGAATGCACCACTTGGAGTCACCCACCCCATGGCTTTACAATGTCACCTCAGCATATATAAGGGCATGCCTTTCTGCCACATTTTCTTCTTAAATTATGACTCTAACAGCATGGTCAGAAGTATGTACCTTAAATTGAGCATGTGTAGGAATATACTTTCTCCAAAGCACCTTTCCATATAAATATGCATGGGTCTCCTTAATAAGTTCCCTACTCATTCCTTGAGGAAAGCATGCTATCCCAGGAAACTTCTGCCTGCAGATAATAAAATTCTTCCTCACTGTTTTGCATGCTAGCTATGACTTTTGTCTTTTCACTCACCAAGTTGTAAAAACACTGTGTTGGCTTCTATGGTGCCAACAACCCTGGTCTTAGCAAGGAGTCTGAAGAATTCTCTCCCATCCTTCACAAAATGAACATTTCTCCTAGTGATCTTCACTCACCTTGCTTCACTTCCTTCATGCTCCTTTACTTCCTTCATGTTTATTAGGGATCCTGTATCTCTGGCCATGGGAAATAAGCCTTTGAGATGAGAAATGATCTATCACTTAACTGTATGCCTGCCCCAGGAATTTGGACTAGAAGAAGGAGAGAGTTGAAGCCAGGAACTGAACACATTCTTGCTTTGGAAACAGGGTCCATGTTCTATCTATAAAGACTTTGCACTGTTTATTCATTTTCCTATTTATTCATTGCTTAGAGCATGAGCCACTTCCTTAAGGATGGAGACCAGAGAGACAAAATGATGAGCAAGTGTCTCTTCGTGAAGAACCCATTATGTTGCCTCACCCAAGTTCCAGAAGCCCCTGGAGTAAATGTCTGTATCTTTCTCTTGCCATGAATAATAATGTCTTTATCACCTATCTTGTAGATGAGAAAAAGAGAGAAGAAGCATACACAGAGTATGGTAGATGTTCAACTCAGGGAAGGACTGTACATCTGGGGTACTAACTTGCTACCAAGCTTTCCACCTGGAGGGCTTGATAGATCATCCTAGTAGGTTTTCATACCCAAGCACATCCTTAGGGTTGATGTCAGTCTGAGAACCACACATGGTGGAGTTTTTGCCAAGTGTGTACAGGTGTCACCTGTCCTGAGATTCTTCTCAGAATTGTCTGGAGCAGTTAGTGAGACACAAACTCTTGGGATTCACTGTCAGGATATTTATCCTAGGAAGTCTGGTGGAGTTTTCATTACTTCTGGTGGAGGTGAAAATTACTTTCAATTTTCTTTACCAGTATTTCATTAGTTATAGGTCATTCCTTTCCTTGATTAAATGTAGTCCTAAGTGTTTTGTTTTATCTTTGTAGCTATTATAAATGGGATGGTTTTCCTGACTTTTCAGAACCTCGTTGTTACTCCAAACTCTGCTATTTTGTGTATTTTGACTTTGTAGCCTACAACTTTATTGAAATCATTTATCAAATATAATAAAGTTTTGTGGGCTCTTCCTGGTTTTCATATATAAGATCAGATAAACAGCAGCAAGTTAACTTCTTCTTTTCCAATTTGGACATTCTTATTTATTTCTAAGATCTCCAAGGTTTTGAGGGAAGAATGTACATCCAAAGTTATATGTGAAACTTCCTGGTTTATATTTAGCAATCCCCCCACTACTTTCTGCCAAGTACAAGGTAGTGCACATGTGCTGATGGCTGGATGCTACCTAGAGAACACTAAGTTGCATGCCCTTATTTAATCAGATTCTACTACTGTCAGTTTCCCTTTGTTAAGAACTTGGGTTTCAAAAGAAGAACAGAAAAGGATTAAAGAGCAAGTTAGAGGTAGAGTAAATGCTGAAAGGTGGGTTTCCTGACTCCTGAGACAATATGCACTTTCTCTGTTCTGTGATGCATTACCAAAGGGGATCCCTGTATTTCTGAGCAGTAGGATGGACAACCATCCCCTTCCCTGAGTCCATGTCTGTATTAGTTAGTTTCTTGTTGCTGTGATAAATAGCCTGTAATAACAAGTCAAGGAAGAAAGGATTTATGTGGTTCATGAGTATAGTTCATCATGGTAGCGAAGTCTTTATGATGGCAAGGGAATGAGGTAGCTGGTCACACCACATCTGTAGTTGTGAAGAAAAGAGAGATTAATGCAGGTGCTCAGCTTAATTTTTACTTTTCATTTAGTCTGGGAGTTTATCCCATGGCATAATGTCCCCCACACTGAGAGTGGATCTTTCTTCCTTTGAAAGAAATAGTCTCAGAGGCATGTTTCCATGGTGACTCTAAATCCATTCAAGCTGACAACAAGTATTAACTACCACAATGTTCCCATCTAAATTTAGGATAGCACATATCATCATCCATCCATCCATTAAACAAATTGAGTGTCCTCTGAATGTTGGACTTTTGGTGTTGAATATATAGTAGGGGATGAGATATGTGTGGTTTGTAAACTGATGGTGCTCACAGTTTAATAGATCACCATGTCTCCAACAGCAGTGGCAGCAGTTTCCCATGAGGCACACTCAGCATATCTCAAGCATTTTTCCAGATACTCTACATGCATTCATTTAAATACTATGGTCTTGTTTCATTGCAGTAGGTACTTAGGAGGAATGTGGGCAGGATATAGTAAAAGCACACACAACTTGCCTACCCCCTCCCAAGCATTTAGGCCATTTAGAGAATCTAAAATGCATGCCAGTGTGTGTGCTGATATTTTCTAAGCATTTATACAATGGAAACTTTTAAGAGTATATCTTATTTAACCCTTACTATTCTCTGTGGAAAACATAATCATTTCCATTATTATAAGTGATAAAAACAAGTCTTAGGTTTGGTGATTTGCTCATATCATTTATGAGTGGGTAGTTTAGTTAAGATACCTTAGTCCAATGCCCAATTCTTTCTAAAACCTCACTTTCTATTAAATTTATTATAAAATATTAAGTTTGTGGTAGAAAGTATAAATTATGCTGTGGTATTAAAATGGGAGGGTAGAATAGCTTTTCATTATAAGAGCAGAGCTTAAAAAATGCCAGTGTCAGGCTAAATACCAAAGGAGGTGGCAGTTTAGGACTCCCAGGATCCATCAGCTGACGAAATATAAATAAAATGTGGGAAATGAGCTGATAGCATATTATCCAGCAATGTAAATATCATTACTACATATTTCTGTTCTGTTTTTCTTTCTGATGCTGTGATAAACATCACAAGCAAAACCAACTGGAGGCATGGTATTTTATCTTATAGGTTACAATATATCATGTAAGGAAGCCAAGGTAGGAACTTGAAGAAGAAACCATGGAGGAATGCTTCTTACTGGCTTTCTCCTAGGTTTATATTCATCTACCTTTCTTATATACTCCAGGTGCACCTGCCTAGGGATAGCACTGACCTCAATATACCCACCAACACCCTCAATATCATCACGTTAGTAGGTAGAGCTTCTACTCATAGATATCAAGGGAAAAATGTCTAGTCCTTAACTATGTATAACTTAGGCAATTGTTTTAGTCCCAGACTCAGAAATTCCTTACACTTGGCTTAATGTTCTACCTTACTATTGTGAATTTCATAATGATTTGAGAACATAAAGCTCCATATTTTTATTGACAAACCATATCTGCATACATTTATAAGTCTAAAGTAAAAATGATAATATGAGTTTTGAATATAATATAGGATGATCAATTCAACTAACCTACTCATCATCTCAGGTACTTGACATTTTATTTTCTCTTTTCCCAATAAGGCTATTTGAGATATACCCTCCATGATAGTTTTAATTGTCATCTTGACACTATCTAAGATCACCTGGAAAGAAAGCTTCAAAAAGAAAATGTCTAGAACAAGTGGGCCTGTGAACATGTCTGTGAGGATTGTCTTGATTATATTAGTTGAAGTAGAAAGACTTACCCACAGTAGATGATACCATTCTTTAGGCAGGGGTCCTGAATAGCTTAAAAGTGGAGAAGGCAAGCTGACCACAAGCATGTATGTATTAACTCACTCTGCTCTCCTTTTAGACTATGATGCAACATTCTCAGCTGTTTTGAGCTCCTGCCACTGTGACTTCCCCACAGTCATGGACTATAGCCTAGAAATGTGAGCTCAAATAAAACCCCTTTCTCTTAAGTTGCTTTTGCTAGGGTATTTTATCACGGCAACAAGAAGCAAAACTAAGATATCTTCCTACCAACACAAATAGTACTCAGTTAGCAGCTGTATGCACCATACCATGCCAAAAGCACTCAAAGAGAAAAACATCAGAATTATTCTTGTCTCACTGAAGCTTTGTATCCTTTAATTATCACTGCTCACTCTTCCTGCCCCCCCCCAAATTATCACCAATGAGGATGAAATTGTAGAACATTATGCTAAATGGAAGAATCCCAATACAGAAAAAGTTATATGTTGCCACTTATATCTGGAATCTAAAACAATCTAATTTAACAGGAGGAGAGGGTAAAATGGTACAAATTCACAATCATTTTACATTGCATATGAACATTTTCTCAGTATATATCTGCATTTAATCATACAAGTTAACTTGATTTTAAATTTTTCTTTGCAATTACAGTTTCTACACACTTAATTTACTTTAGTGGTCATTTTGGGTAATGTACCCTGAAAACTATGCAATCAACCCTGCAGTTAATATAAAGATGTTAGACATATGTTAGACAATTAAAATCTCAAAGGGTTTCAAATGTCATTCAGCATAAATGCTAACTGGACCCATAAATTCTATTCATAATACCTCTAACTTCTGTTTTAATAGAGTTTGTATCAGGGAATTTGTCTGTCAAGACTGCCCACTGTCCCTGAGTGGAGACAGAAGATTGTCTGTGCAAATATTAATGGACCTGTATCTAGGATATCCAGGAGATTTTGAACATAATTGACTCTGGAGACAGAGGGTCTCCATTCACTCTGATGTTATCTCAAAGATGACTGATGTAGCTGCTCTAGTTATCAAAATACTGAGTTAGCTGGAATTGTGGAAAGGCTAATATGTATGTAATGGCATAAAATGCTTTCAAAAAGTGGAACAAATCTTTAATAGTAATGAAATGTTTGAATACTCGGAGAAGTTTCTGGAAGCTCTCAGAGTTGTGTCCTGGACAGATTACAAACTGTAGACAGACCTTAAAAACCTCTGACACTTACTCTGGCCAGTGTATCAACCATATGACCTTTTCCACCTATGAATGAGAAAAGGGTGATATTAACACTTCCATCATGAGTTGCAGTGAGAATAGAAATGAACCAGACAGACACACAGGCCTTCTACCAAAACCTCTAGAGGAAAGGAGAACTCAGAATGTAACTTCTCTCCTCATCTTCTCCTTCAAGAACAGAATAAAAATAGTTTTAGACTGCTACAAGAATAATAGATGAGAGTAAGAATAGAGTGCAAGGCCTTGGGGATCATCTAGTTCAACCTAAGCATTTTGTAGACAGATAGATGGAAGCATTAATAATGAAAGTTGGGTATAATGGAGAACTTTTCAAGTAGAAGATTGTACAATCTCTTGTACGGTTTATTTTTTTCTTCTTCATGGAAAAGAATATATTTATACACACAATGGCATTGCCTGCAGGCTGAAACTTAGATCAAATAAATTCAAAGTGTCATTGGATAATGCATTCAAACAGCCTTGTAAACTGGAGAATTGAAGCTAACTCACATTTTAGGGCATCTATTATGCTTCAGATGCTATATTTGTAGCTTTGACTTGTTTTATCCCTACATAATCCCTGTGAGGAGAGCATTACCTCTCTGGTTTGCAAATATGAGACAGAAATGAAATCTGTTTTGCAATGGGAACCAAAGAACCAAAGAGGGGAAATGATAGAGGTAAGATTTGAACCAGGTCTAGTTAAGTTCCAGCTCATCCATCTGGCATCTCAGCAAGACTATCACTTGTGTGTACATTCACCAAAATGTTGGCATCATTGATTATTAAAGCCAAGTCTCAGCCAGGTGGCAGTGGGGTGGTGGCACACACCCTTAATCCCAGCACTCAGGAGGCAGATGCAGGCAGATCTCTGTAAGTTTAAGGCTAGCTTGGTCTGCAGAGTTAATTCCAAGACATCTAGGGCTACACAAAGAAACCATGTCTTGAGAAACAACAAAACAAAACAAAATAAAACAAAAAGCCAAGTCTCATTTAGGGCCTGGAGAAGAGACTATTTCCTTACAAATGAAATAGAGATGTGTAGAGCCCTGAAGTTCATCCCTAGCAGTACTTGTACCCCAGCTGCCATGCTCATTGGCTGTGTGAACAAGGGTATCTCAGATCAACAGATGAACAGTGGCTTGTCTGACCTGAGCACTGAGCAGAAAAGTCAATTACAGGAAAAGAGCAGATGTTTGACGATACCTCATTCTTGAGGGAATGTCCTGACTGTGACATAACTAGAGAAGAGGGTAGTCGAGTTGAAGAGTTGTTAAATCTATCCCATTTCACAAGAAATAATAATAATATAAAGGACATGAAATAAAAGTTACAGAGGATCTTCATATAAAAAAACATTTTTATTCCTCAATGTACAAAGATTGGAAGAGAGGATTTGCAAGGTCACAAGGTCCCTGCCATTGCATGAATTTCTTTAGAAGAGACTATTGGCATTTGGGCAAAAGATGACTTACTTTACTATGAAAGACTAAAAGTTCCTTCTCTTAAAACTGGGATGGGGTTCTGATGGCAATATAGCCAAGAAAGCTAAGAACAACCTCTTCTTATGATGTTCTTAGGGGAAGCTACTTACAAGGAGAAATGTAAATAAGATAAATATTTTGTGATGGATTGGGTCATTGTTTTACCTCACAAAGAGAACATCTGGTGCAGAGTTGTTAGAGCAATGTAGAACCATTGAAGTTACTATCTTACAGCATGTTCCAGTGGATCTTAACATCACAAGCTCTACATCTTGAGGCACTGACCATGAAAACAAAATGATGACAAGCTTGTTGGATATGCATGCAAGCAAGAAATGAGAAGTCATAATAGCTGGATATTAAGTTGGCTATAGCTTCTAAGCCCTCTGTGTGGAAAAAACATGGAGGGAAAAGCCATGTGCATCATGTGAGTCACACATGGTAACTCTGCCCTAGCAAGGCAGAATTTATGGCCTGAACTACCACTCACTAAACTGACAACTCCCACAAGGGTGAAGAAATATCCCTTCCCACTCACACCTTCTTCTTTTGACATTTAATAGTAGATACAATGTAGAATGGCCAATGAGGAGAAGTTGTAGTGAGCTGGAATTTTTGTGTTTTTTTTTTAATTTTTGACTGCCACATAATAATCATACATATTTATTGGGTACAACATCCATCTATACATGTGCATTTTGTACAATGATCAAATCAAGGTAACTATTATATCTGTCATCCTAAGGCATGCATAGTATTCCTATTCCCCTTTTCCAGAATACTCTGAATGTACATTAGAAAGTGTGTCTAATGGGTCTGCTCCAAAGTAGAACAAGCTACCTAGACAGCACAGGATTTTTCATAGCAGGGCAGGTTCTTGATTATTTGTGTGTTGTCTAGGACATCTAGCACAAAACTTGTGGCAGAGAAAATATTGAGGAAATGTTCACTGAATGTTGGCTGAGCCACAGCTATATGGTATTTTGAGGCCAGGAAGTTGTTCAGAATGTTCCAGTGGTGGTAGTGGTGGTGGTGGTGGGCAAGGAGGTGGTTTACATAAAACCAGTCATTGCCCTTCATGGATTTTAAATATCCATGATATTTGGGACTTGTGTATTTTAAAATGGTTCTATTGTAATTCCTTGTGGTAGTTAAACCATACCCAGGTGCATGGTCTAAATTTTAGAGCTGGGGGAAACTGTAAGCCTCTGGAACAGTGGAGTTTGAATTTCAGAGTCAGAGAGAAATGGGTTGAGGTATCCATTCCATGAGCTCCAGACTGTAGACAGATTGTAGTGGGAGATGGCACAGATGCATTAGACTGGGCCTGAGCACCAGCCCTACACTGCTGGAGGAGCAGAGCATAGGTGGAGGATGGCAGAGATGAAGGGAGCTTAATGTTAATGTGTTAGCTCCATGAGAGGGCTTGTGGCTACACTTTGGAATCTTCAAATATCTCTTATAGCTAAATGACCCTGGAGTTATTAAAAAAGTCACATGCATTTTAGAATGACATTTACCTATGGTATACCTTCTGGTCTTTTTCCACTGTGTACTACCCCCAGATTCATATCACCATCTCGAAATTTTTTAAATTATTATTTGTGTATCTGGCTCCATAATTACCATATGTAAAACTTATGCATCTAACCAGTCCCTCAACCTGGAATACTCCACACATGTTCTTCCCACAGTGATGTCCATCTTGGGGAATCACAAACTCATTTTCCCAGTGGTTCAGACCATGATGGTGAGTTTTAATTGTTAGCTTGCCATAATTTAGAGTCACCTGGGAAGAGAGTCTCCATGAGGAATTATCTAGATCAAGTTGGCCCATGAGCATATATGGTGGTCTTGATTGATATGGGAAGACTCAACCTGAAAGTGGATGGTACTACTCCCTGGGTTTGGTTTCTGGGCTGTATATGATTGGAGAAAGTACTAAATATGCATGTATTTATTTCTTTCAATCTTGCCTGTGGCTGTGTTGTGGCCAGCTGTATGAATCTCCTGTCCTTGTGACTTCCCTGCAATTATAGACTATAACTTAGAATTATAAGCTAAAATAAGCCCCTTTCTCCCCTGAATTGCTTGTTGCCAGGGCATTTTATCATAGCAACAAAAAGAAACCAGGAAACAGGCCAGCCCATGTGGAGGCCAAAGCTACTCCATTGTCCCTACCTCCAGTGTGGAGCCTGGGTTTGACCATGCAGGAAATCCTGTACCTGTTCTCTCAATGCCGTGGTTTTTCTGTTTGATGTCTCTCCCAAGGGAAGATTGTCTTCCTTCATCTTTTAAGCCCAGGATCAGTTTTATAATTTGCTTTGGCTACTTTATTTATTTATTTGTTTGTTTATTTATTTTATTGTTTGTTTCTTTGGATATCACATGTGAGTATGAGTTCAGGTCCACACATTTGCCATATCTGGAGGTCAAGGGACAACTCCCAAAAGTCAATCCCATCCTTCCATGGTAGGCTCTAGGAATCAACCTCAGGTCACCAGGCTTTTAGAAAAAGCATTTTGATACTTCACTAACCGTAAGGTTTCTTTTCTTACTGTCAGTGTCCTAGAAAGGAGCTTCTGTGCCAGCCTAAGTTTATAGAAATGATAACATGGATTACCTTAGCAAAGAATAAATCTTGGTTATTGTAGGCCACTGAGATAGTGATCATCTTACTGATAAAAAAACATCCTTTGCCTTCACTGTACCACACTTGTCTGGGTCTCTTTTATCTCCAGCAGACACTATTGCAGTAGTTTTTAGGTCTTGTTCTCTCTTGTGTAGATTATTCTCAGTGTAATAGCTTACATGACACTTTAAAAACACAAATTGAATCATGCTGTATCTTCTTTTCAGAATTCCACACCTTTCAATGTCTTCTTTATCCAGAAATAAGAACACCATTACACAATCATTTACAAGACTCTACATGACCATGTATGGCCTTCCCTGTTGATCCTATGGCCAGCACCTGTCTTTCAGATATTATGTCTCTATCCCCTCCCCTATCTACTAACCTCTGTTCTCTTCCCTTGAGGATGATTACATCTTTGAGCTTTTAGCACATATTTGTCCCCTTGACTGGTTACTCTTCCCTCAGATATCTCTGTGGCTTCTCTATCATTTCCTCCTTGACTATGTAGTGTGTAATGTTCCTATGTCTTAGTATTTACCTTCAAATAGTCCCTTGGATGCTAATATTATTTATTTTGTCACCAGTGTACAGTACATTGTGGATGAATTGTGCATTTACTAGAATTTAAGCTTCATGGAGGAAATCAATTATTTTGCTAACAGCTACATATTCTCCTGCCCCAATGTATACCTGGAACTTAGTCAGTAATGTCTTCTGGGTGAATGAGAGATAACCAAAAATAGTAAATCAACCAAGAAAGGGGGTAAATAAAACGCAAAAGGTCACAGAGTTTTCTTAAAATATGAACTTAGAAGTGGTGGAGACATATTCATAAGAAAAGTCTCAAACTGAAGACCACACCGATGACTGCCATTCTTGAGTGGCATCTTATATCATAATCTTGTTACTGTGAGTTGAGTTAGTCCCTATACAATTGACACAAACCTATCAATTTATCACTTTAAAGTAAAATTCCCCTAGAAAACTGCTGTGATCTTCTTCTGATCACAGCCATTTCTAGAGTCAACTCTGAAAAAGCCACAGTTTTCTGTTCCCCCAGATCAAATCTCCCAGCCTTAACCCCTCTGCAGCAGAGCACCTGTGGCAGCCTTCCCTGCCCCACTGTTCCAGTTTCCTGTAGATCCCACAGATCTTCCCCTTCTAACTACATTTCCCACACTCATTGCTTTCTCCCATCCCTCAACCCCCAACAGGTACCCATTGCTAACCCAAGGACAGCTTCTGGTAGGGCAACGGGAAGACTGCCAGAAGATCTATACCTCTTCTTCTGCCTCTCCAGATTCAATTACCACAACCTCACCACAGTCTCATTCCCCAGCTCTGTAGGAGAAAACCAGCTGTGGTCTCCCTTTTCTCTCTGACCCCATTCCCAATGGATCACAAAGATCTTCTCCTCCAACCTTCCTTCCCCAAAATCCTCCCATTATCCTAGCCTCTGACACCAGCAGGCATACTCTGCGAAAACAAGAGCTGAGCAGGCCAGGGAATAGGTCCACAGAAAATTTCTTACCAGGCAGTACACAACACCACACCCTCCTAAAGTCCAGGGAGGAAGCAGAAATCAAAGAACAAAACACTCACCCAACAGTGACAAAGCAGGTATCATCACCTAGACCTATAATCATTCCAATCCCAGATGCCTAGACATCAACATTAAAAAAAAAATCAATGGCAGCCAGAACAATATGTCTCCACTAGATCCCAGCAGCACTAACACAGTAGGCACTGAATATTCCATCACATTAGAAGGCCAAGGAAAAGATCTAAAATCAGCCTGTGTGAACATAATAGCAACCCTTAAAAAGAAAATGGATAAATCCCTTAAAGAAATTCAGGAAAACACAAACAAACAGATCAAGGAAATGAATAAAACTTTTCAAGACCTGAAGATGGAAGTACAATTGATAAAGAAAACCAAAACTGAGGTAATGCTTGAAATGAAAAATTTGGGAATTCAAACAGGAAATACTAATAGAATACAAGAGATGGGAGAAAGAATCTCAGGCACTGAAGATATGAAAGAACATCCTTCTGCTGCATCCAAGAAACACACTTCAACATCAAAGATATACATTACAACAAAAGATATCCTAAGCAAATGCACATAAGAAACAAGCTGGTGTAGCCATTTGAATATATAACAAAATAGACTTCAAACCAATAGCAATCAGAAGAGATAGGGAAGGACACCACATATTCATCAAAGGAAAAATCCACCAAGATGACATTTCAATTCATAACATCCAAGCCCCAAGCACAAGGGCATCCATATTTGTAAAAGAAACACTACTACAACTTAAATCAGGTATTGATCCTCACACACTAATGGTGGGAGACTTCAACACCCCACTCTCACCAATAGACAGGGCATCTAGAAAAAAGCTAAACAGAAATGCTAGAACTAACAGACTTTATAAACCAAATGGACCTAACTGATGTTTACAGAACATTTCACCAAAACACAAAAGAATATACATTGTAACCTGTCTTAGTTAGGGTTTCTATTGCTATCAAGAGATACCATGACCATAGTAACTCTTATAAAGGAAAACATTTAATTAGGGTGGCTTCTAGTTTCAAATGTTTAGTTCATTATCATCATAGCAGGACATGGTGGCATGCAGGCAGACATGGTGCTGGAGAAGGATCTAAGAGTTTTACATCTTGATCTGTAGACAACAGGAAGTGAACTGTGTCACTGGGCATAGCTTGAACATAGGAGATCTCAAAACCCACCCCTACAGTGACACACTCCCTCCAACCAGGCCATACCTGCTCCAACATGGCCACACCTCCTTATAGTGCCATGCCCAATGGGGCCATTTTCTTTCAAACTGCCACAGAACTTCATGGAACTTTCTGCAGAACTGACAATATACCCAGACACAAACCTAATCTCAACAAATACAAGAAAGTGGAAATAACTCCCGGCATCCTACAGACCATCACTAATTAAAACTGGATGTAAAAAAGAGAAACAACAGAAAACTTACAAACTCGTGGAAACTGAACAACTCTCTACTGGATGAAAAAATGGGTCAACACAGAAATAAAGAAAGAAATTAAAGACTTTCTAGAATTCAATGAAAATAAATACACATAATACCCAAACATATGAGACACAATGAAAGTGGTACTAAGAGGAAAGTTCACAGCAATAAGTGCCTACATAAAAAGCAACTTAATAGCACACCTGAAAACTCTACAACAATAAGAAGTCACACCCAAAAAGGAGTAGATGGCAAGAAATAATCAAACTCAGGGTTGAAAGCAATCAAATAAAACCAAAAAGAATCAATGAAACAAAGAGATGTTTTGTGAAAAAAAAATCAGTAAGTTCAACAAATCCTTATAAAAAAATTAACTAGAAGGTAGAGAATTTCCAAATTAGCAAAATCAGAAATGAAAAGGGAGATGTGTCAACAGACACCTAGAAAATCCAGAGAATCAAAAGGATAGACCTTAAAAATCTGTACTCCACCAAATCGGAAAATATAAAAATAATGGATAATTTTCTTGATAAACAACATTTACCAAAGTTAAATCAGATAAATAATTTAGCCCTATAACCCCTAATAAAATAGAAGCAGTCATTAAAAGTCTTCCCACTCCTCCCCCTGCCTCAAGGCTGTGCAAGGTGTCCCATCATAGAAGTGGGCTCCAAGAGACCTGCTTGTGCACCAGTGATGGACTGTGATCCTATGGCTAGGGAGCCCGTCAAGCCGATCATGCTATACCTGCCTCTACTAAATATACCTACCCATGTGAGGCCTGTAGCAGGAGTCTTAAAAGTTCTTATTAATAAAATCAAACCTGAGGCCAGTTATTGGGGTGAATACTGGAAGGTCAGAGAGACAAAACAAGTCACAGCTAACCTCACCTGGCCAACTTCTCAGCTGGTCTTGTTTCCTCAGACTGGAAGCTTCTGAGTCCTCATCCAAATGAGTCTCTGCTGAACTGTGCTGCTAGAAGCATGAAAGCTTAACCAGCCAAATGCTTAACCAGCCAAATGCTTCTAGTTTCTGGTCTTCACGCCTTATATATCTTTCTGCTTTCTACCATCACTCTCTGGGATTAAAGGCTCACTCCCTGGGATTAAAGGCGTGTGTTTAAAAGCCATGCCTGGCTGTTTCCAATGTGGCCTTGAACTCACAGAGATCCAGAGGGATTTCTACCTCTGGAGTGCTAGGATTAAAGGTGTGAGTGCCACCATTTTCTAGCCTTTGTATCTAGTGGCTGTCTGTTCTCTGACCCCAGATAAATTTATTAGGGTGCACAATATTTTGGGGAATACAATACCACCACTGAGGCCTTACCTTCTTGTAGGAAGGAATGGGGAGGGGGTGGGAGGAGGAGACTGGAGGGGTGGGAAGAGGGAAGAGGGGTATCTTTGGTATGTAAAATGAATAAAAAAATTGTTAATAAAAAAAGTCTTCCCACCCACCCCCCAAAAAATTTCAGGGCCAGATGATTTTAGTGCAGAATTACACCAGACCTTTAAAGATGAGTTAATGCCAATACTCCTCAAATTATTCCACAAAATAGAAACAGAAGGGACATTGCCCAATTCATTCTATGATGCCATAGTTACCCTGACATCCAAACCACAGAAAGACCCAGCAAAGAAAGAAAATTATAGGCCAATTTCCCTTATGAACATAACTGTAAAATGCTCAATATAATACTTGCAAACCAAATCTAAGAACACATCAAAAAGATCATTTACCATTATCAAGTAGGCTTCATCCCAAAGATGAAGGGCTGATTTAACATGTGAAAATCAATAAATGTAATCCACTATATAAACAAATGGAAAGAAAAGAAACCACACAATCATCTCATTAGAGGCAGTAAGGCCTTTGACAAAATATAACACACTATCATGATGAAAGTCCTGGAGAGATTAGGGATACAAAGGACATACTTAAACATAATAAAGTCAGTTTACTACAAACCCATGGCCAAAATCAACTTAAATGGAGAAAAACTCAAAGCAATTTCACTAAAATTAGGAACAAGATAAGGTTGTCCACTCTCTCCATACCTATTCAATATAGTACTTTAAGTCTTAGCTAGAGTAGTAAGGCAACTAAAAGAGATCAAAGGGGTACAAACTGAAAAAGAAGTCAAAGTATCAATATTTGTAGATGATATGATAGTATACATAAGTGACCCTAAAAATTCTACTGGGGAATTTCTACAGCTGATAAACATTTTGAGCAAAATGGCTGGATACAAATTAACTCACAAAATCAGTAACCCTCCTTTATGCAAATGGCCAATAGACTGAGGAAGAAATCCAGGAAACATTGCCTTTCACAATAGCCTCAAATAATATAGAATATGTTGGGGTAACTATAATCAAGCAAGTGAAAGACTTGTATGACAAAAATTTCAAGTGTTTGAAGAAAGAAACTGAAAAAAAATATCAGAAGATGGTAAGATCTCTCATGCTCATATATTTGCAGGATTAACATAATAAAAATGGCCATCCTACCAAAAACAATCTGCATCAATATTCCAACACAATTCTTCACAAACTTTGAAAGGACCATTCTCAACTTCATATGGAAACACAAAAAACCCAGGATAGCTAAAACAATCCTGAACAATAAAGTAACTGCTAGAAGTATCATCATCCTTGACTTCAAGTTGAATTATAGTAATTAAAAACATCATGGCATTGGCATAAAAACAGTCACATTGACCAATGGAATCAAACTGAACAATGAGACATAAATCCACGCACTTATGGACACCTGATTTTTTATTAAGAAGCCTGAAATACACTGAAAAAAATAGCATCTTTAACAAGTGGTGCTGTTTAAACTGGGTACCTGCATGTAGAAGAACACAAAAAAATACATCCTATCACACTGCACAAAAGTCAACTCCAAATGGATCAAAGAATTCAACATAAAACCAGGCATACTGAACCTTATAGAAGAGAAAGAAGACAGCCTTGAACATATTAGTACAGGAGAAGACTATGAACACAGCACCATTAATGCAGCACTGAGACCAACAACTAATAAATGGAACCTCATGAAACTGAAAAAATTTCTGCACTCAAAGGACACCATTATTTGGACAAAGCAGCAACCCACAGAATAGGAAAAGAGTTTTACCAACTCTACCTCTGACAGAGGGCTGATACCCAAAATATATAAAGAACTCAAAAAATGATATAAAAAACAACAAATAACCCAATTTTAAAAATGGAGTACAGATCTAAACAGAATTCTCAATAGAGGAAACTCAAATGGCTGAGAAACACTTAAATTTTCAAAATCCTAAGCAATCAGGGAAATCCAAATCAAAACTACTTTGAGATTCTATCTTAAACCTGTCAGAATGGCTAAGATCAATAATTCAAGTAACAGCTCATGCTTAGAGAATGTGGAACAAAGAGAACCATCCTCTGTTGCTGGTGGGAGTGCAAACTTGTATAGTCACTGTCTCAATCAGTATGGAGGTTCCTTAGAAAGATGGGAATCAATCTACCTCCAGATCCAAATATACCACTCTTGGATGTATACCCAAAGAATACTGCATCCTACTTGCTGAAATATGTTCATTGCTGTTCTATTCACAGTATTCACAGAAACAATCTAGATGTGCTTTAACAGAAGAATGAATAAAGAAAATATGGTACATTTACACAATGATGTATCTTTCAGCTACTTAAAAACATCACATCATAAAATTTGCAGGCAATTGGATATAACTAGAAAAAAATCATCCTGGGTGAGGTAACCCAGACCCAGAAAGATAAACATGATATGTATTCACTTATATCTGGATATTAGCCACTAAATAAATGATGAGCAAGCTACAACCCAGAGATTAGGCATAGAGGAAAAGACTAGTAAAGAAACATGGATCTTCCTGGGAGGAGGAAATAATAGATTTTATGGGTGTACTGGAGTGGGGATGTGAGAAACAATGAGAACTGGAGGATCAGATGGGAATGGAGAGAGGAGATGGGACTCAGGGGAGGGACAGCTAGAGTTGAGCGGTGATATGGAAATCTAGTACAGTAGAAACTTCCCATATATGAAGGCAATATATGAAAAGAATCCTGGTGAAGTCTCCAAATAATGAGGGGGATGGGACGGGCCATCTTTTGTCATCAAATGGACCTTATAGTGCCAGGACTGAGTTTCATCCAGTTGAGTTATTGGATGAGAGAGCCCCATGGAAATCCCCAAACAACACAGGCTATTGCCAAGACAATAGGTTACTCTCCACAAAGTGACACCAAAGTCCCATTGCTGAGGACAATGCCCATACAACTCATTGAACATGGAGTGGTCTATTGGTGCCTACATAGAACCTTCACCCCATTTTAATCTATAATATGGAAAAGTACTCTGTAGGCCACCAAAAGAGAAAAGTGGCCAACCCAAACACAAAACCTTTGATCTACAATCTGTTCTACCTGCAAAACATGCTATGGCAATGGTGACACAAACCTTGTGGTGAGTAACCAATGTCTGATTTGACTTAAATCCCACTCCATGAGATGGAACCCATACCTGACACTGCTTGGATGACTAAGGACCAGAGTCTAGATAGCCTAGATACCTAGGGTAAAATCAAACATAACTAGTTTTTTTTTTTTAAAAAAGAAGTAACAATAAATGATTCCTAGTGATATTCTGCTATACTCAAAGATCAGTGCATTATTCAGCCATCATCATAGAGGCTTCTTCTGCAGCAGATGGGAACAAATACAGAAACCCATAGCCAGACATTACACACAGAGAGAAACCTTGAAACACTCAGGTCTAAACAGGATGTTTCCATCAAATTTTTCCTCTCAGGTCTCAGGAAACCCTTCAGAAAAGGAGTCAGAAAGAATGTGGGAGCCAGAGGGCATGGAGGATACCACAAGAACAAAGCCCTCTTAAATCAACTGAGCAAATCTCATATGTACTCACAGAGACTGAAGCAACAAGCACAGAGCTGACACAGGTCTGTACCAGGTCCTCTGCATATATATTATGGCTTTCATTTAGTGTTTTTATGGGATTCCTAACTGTGCAAACAAGTGAATCTCTGATTTTTTTGCCTTCCTTTGGGCTCTTTTATTTTTCTGTTGGTGTGGCTTGTCCAACTTTGACATGATGGTTTTCATTTTATTTTATTAAATTTTATTTTGGCAAAAAAACCAAATAAGAACAACATCTTTCTAAAGGAGAGAGAGAGAGAGAGAGAGAGAGAGAGAGAGAGAGAGAGAGAGTCCAAAATGACCATATTTTATATTTCTACAGTACTTTATCATTTTTAGAGGTCTTTCATTTTCTTTGTCTGTTGGGAACTTTGAACAGTCTTGTTTCTTTCCCATTTTACAGATGGGGAAACAGATAGACTCAGAAAATGGCAATGATAGTTCCAAAGACACAGCAAAAGGAAAACATAAATACTACAATTCTAACCAAGGTCTCCATATGCTGGGGCCAATGCTCTTTGCCTCTTTCTAACTTTTCTCACTCTCTGTAAAATACTAGGAAGCAAAATCATGTTATTGAAATTTTTGCAAACAGAAAAGCCTCTGAGAAATCCTCTATTTTTATTACTCCTGCTACTAACATACACAGAGCTTGTTTTGAAAACTGTGACCTGCTCTGAGAGTGAAGAGTTTGGACAAAAACATCTTCCAGATTTTTTCCAGGCTGAATAGTCAATGGTTTATTTTCCTTTAAGATCCTCTGGCATTAGTAAATAGGTCTGGGCATTCCTTCCAGCAAGGGTCAAAGGAAGTGCTGTCAAGGAAGAAAGACAAACATGAGAACAACACCTCAAAAAAAAAAAAGCATTATTTCAGAGAAGGAGAAGTCAGCCAACAAAAACACCATGCTTGAAGGTTTCAAATGAAAGTGTCCTTTCAACCATAGCTTTAATGGAAACCACTAATGAATCAGGGAACCTGGTAAGGAATAAATAACAACTTCAAAGGAGTTTAGAGTAAGAGCGAATCCAGAGACAGATATAATAGAGTCAAATGGAACAGGAAAGTTGGCTTTTTTGAGCCACACCAAAGCAGCATCCAGCATATTTGTTTTTCATTCAACAAATGTTTACTAGATGCCTACTTTGTATCAGCCACTGTTCTCAGAGAGCATTCACTTTTTAGTTGTGATAAGTTGTATGGAGGCTAACAGAAAAAAAAAATTAGTCAAGATTTTATGACATCTCAGTGACTTAACTATTCATCTTCTTCCTTAGTTATTAAAGACATAGAAGTAGCTACTCAGAAAAACTAGAAAAAAGGCAAATGCTGGTGGAGGGATGGCTGCCATTCAAACACACTGCCAATTTAGTGTCTTAATAGAAATGCATTGCTTCACAGTTTTGAAAAGTTCAAAACCAAGGTGAAATCAGGGCCAATTCTCCTGAGTGTTAATAGTGAGGAATCCAGTCCAACATTCTTTAAATGGCTTTGTCTCATAACAATATCTTCCTTTTCTGTGTTAATCTGTATCCATACTGCCCCTTCTCATATGGAGTCCAGTGATGCTGGGTCAGGCTCTTTCATACTGACTTCATTTTAATTTATTTCTGCAAAGGCCTTATCTCTGAATAAGCTCACACTCCAAGGTTAAGTCGTCAATATGTAAATTTTGCATTGTCGCAATCCTGTTGCTAACACATCCTCTTTTGATAATCAGTCAATGATATGTGGTGGGTAATGAGGTAGTATAGTTCATTTCAAGCAAAACACAATGAAAACCTTACAAAAATCAGGCAGTAGGTAGACAAGCCCTATCCTTTAACAGGATTAAATTTATGTTATAATCTTGATGCATCAACTTCCCCCATAAATGCCAAGATCTCTGCTAACTGATAGGCATAGAAATGGGAGAAGAGGGGATCCCAACTGTCCAGACAAACCATCATTACAGAACTGGACAAATGCATGTAACCCAAGGTTGAGACTCCAAAGATAATTCCACTTTGGAGTGCTATATAAACTTGATCCTGAAGGATAAATGCGTGCAAATATCCTCTACATTCATTGCTGGCAATCAGAAGGCCCATGGAAGAGCTGATGCTGTAGATGATTCCAAAGGGAGCCCACAGGCAGAACTCTGCCTTGCTTTTTTTCTCCTAAGATTCATCCAATAAATTTCACAAGACTCATCTACACTGAAGAGAGCAATTGGCATTTTTCAAAGTCTGCTAATTTGTGTTTGAATGAATACTTGTTTTGTTTTTTGTTTGTTTGTTTAGCCTCACTGACATAAGGCTGCTACACCTCTGTCCCCAATGTACCAAGGGACATAGCTTTATTCCCTGTGCTGGTTGTGCTTTCACACAAAATCATGGTTTGTCTTTGTCCCATTGCATGTTATGCTTGATGGTCTTTTAAACTAGCTCACAAATGACCTGCCTGTCATGAAAGGCAACATCATATTGAGGGAAGAAAGATTATCAATAGCGTCTAGTTCACAAACACATGTAAGATACTGGTTCAACTTACTCAGAGAGAGAGAGAAAATAGTTGACAGACATGATCTCAAAACCCAGGCTATGTCCCCAGACTGTGACTATCAGATCTGGTGTGTAAGATCTGAAAACAAAGGTGACAGTGCTCCAGATGATATTCTACCTGACAGAGTAGGTACCTTGCATGACACTGCATGGCTGCTTTTCCATCTAGGACATCTCCCAGATGCTTTTGTGCTGTCTCTTATGAGAGACCTGTTTTCATATTGGTCAAGCATTTTCCTTACTCTCTACAAATATTACTATGATTCTTGGGGGATAAAACCCATATTCCATTTTCTTTATAACAGCCACATTACCTGGCATGAAATTGTCTGTTTTCCTTTTGTGCCAAGATGCAAGGACTCTGAAGCCAGACCTCTAACTCTTTGTTCATTGAAACTTCTGTACTATTTTGGAGAGTGATGCAAAGATATGGAGAGGAGAAAAGAAAGGAAGGAAGGAAGGAAGGAAGGCACAGAGAGAAGGAAAAAAGATATTGAGTGAAAGAAAAGAATGAAAAAAGGAAAGAAAGAAGGAGGAGAGAACATAGGAAGGAGGGAAGGGGAAGAATACAGGAAGGTATGAGGAAAGAGGAACCAGGGAGGAAAGGAAGTAAAGGATAAATGGAAGATGTGAAGGAAGTAAGGAAGAAGGAATAGCTGATGCTCAGGCTTAATATATAACCTGTTTTTCTGCTTTGTAGGGTCTATGGTAAAGAGAATGCATTGGAGTCCCTGGGAACACTCACCCAACTCTGCCCCATTTGCTTGCCAGCAGGGAATACTCCTGCATCCAGGCTCCCCCACCAAAACTCCCATTGAACCCTGAAATCTACAAGATACATGCCCTACCCCAATACCCATCTGCCTGAGACCCCAGTAATTTCCAGAGACAAGGAATCTACCAGCTCTCATTGGACCAATAGGTGCGTGACTTTTCTCCCACCCAGAGAGTCTTGCCTCTAGGACTCAGACCCTGGAACACAGCCAGTCCCCAGGAACTCCATTCCAAGTCTGCCGCAGTTGCCAGCCAGCAGGGAATACTCCTGCAGCCAGGTGCCTCCACCAACCCCCCCCTCAGACCCTGCAATCTACAAGATCCACACCCTACCCCAATACCCATCTGCCTGGACCCCAGTAACTTCCTGAGACAAGGAATCTGCCAGCTCTCATTCGAACAAGAGTGGCTTCTTGAGATACAGAATTTGCCAACTCTTATTGGACCAAGAGAGCCTTCCTGAGACACAGAATCCACCAGCTTTGACTGGATCAAGAACCCTGATAAGACCAAGAGTGGCTCCCTGAGTCACAGAATCAACTAGCTTGGATTGGAATAAGAGCAGCTCCCTGAGATACAAAATCTGCCAGCTCCAATTAGACCAAGAGCTAAGAATGGACTCAGAGGGGCCCCCTGAGACACAGACTCAGCAAGCACAGGGTGGACCAATAGCAGCTTGCTCAGACATAGGTACCTCTTACACCTCTTACAGGAAGAGATTGGTAGATGTCAGTGCAAAAATACATACAACAACATAAAGACATCACCAAAATCTAGCCCTCCCACAACAGCAAAACCTGAACATCACAATGTAGAAGAAGCAGAAGAAAGCAATCTTAAATATAACTGCATGAAGATGCTAGAGGCCTTTAAAGAGGAAATGAAAAATTCCCTTAAAGAAATTGAACAAAAAATGGAAGAAATCAATAAATCCCTTAAAGAAAGCCAAGAAAACCATAAAAAAGCAAATAAAATGTGAAGGAAACAGATCAAGATCTGAAAATTGAAATAGAAAAAATAAAGAAGATACAAACAGAGAGAATGCTGGAAGTAGAAAATATGAGTAAATGAACAGGAAACACAGATGCCCGCATAACCAACAGAATACAAGAGATGGAAGATGGATCTCTGGTGTAGATGATACAATAGAGGAAATAGATACATCAGTCAAAGAAAACACCAAAACCAAAAGGAAATCTGGGACACCATGAAAAGGCCAAACCTAAGAATAATAGGGATAGAACTAGGAGAAGAATACCTACTCAAAGCCGCAAATATATATATTCAACAAAATCATGGAAGAAAACTTTCCCAACTTAAAGAAAGAAGTATCTATGAAGATACAAGAAGCTTATAGAACACCAAATAGACTAAACCCCCCAAAATTGTCCCCTTGCCACATAATAATTAAATCACTGTACAGAATAAAAGAATAATATTAAGAGCAGCAAAAGAAAAAGGCTAACTGACTTATAAAGGCAGACCCATCAGAATAACACCCAGCTTCTCAATGGAGAAGCCAAAAGGTCCTGGACAGATATAATGCAGACACTAAGAAACCGTGAATGCCAACCTAGACTAATATATTCAGCAAAACTTTCAATCACCATAGATGTAGTGAACAAGACATTCCAAGACAAAAGCAGATTTAAACAATACCTATCCACAAATCCAGCCCTATAGAAAGCACTAGAAGGAAAATTCCAACCTAAAGAAGTCAGATACACCCACAAAAACACAGGCAATAGATAAACCCACAGCAGGAAATCCCAAAGAAGAGAAATACATACATACTACCACCAAAAGATAGCAGGAATTGACAATCACTGGTCATTAACATCCCTTAATATCAATTGACTTAATTCACCTATGAAAAGACACAGGCTAACAGAATGGAAATAAAATCAGGACCCATCCTTCTGCCGCATACAAGAAACACACCTCAACTTCAAAGACAGACACTACCTCAAAGTAAAAGGCTGGGAAAAGTCTTTCCAATCAAATGGACCCAAGAAGCAAGCTGGTGTAACTATTCTAATAGCCAACAAAATGAACTTTAAACTAAAATCAATCAAAAGAGATTGAGAAGGACATTACATACTCATCACAGGAAAGAACACCAAGATGAAGTTTCAATTCTGAACATTTATGCCCCAGTATCCACATATGCAAAAGAAATATTATTAAAGATTAAATCACACATTGAATCCCAAACATTAGTAGTGAGAGACTTCAGCACCCCACTGCTGTGGATGATAGATTGATAAATAAAGTGCTGATTGGCCAGTAACCAGGCAGGAAGTATAGGTGGGACAAGGAGAGGAGAATTCTGGGAAGTGAAAGGTGGAGGCAGAGAGACACTGCCAGCCACCAAGATGTGAAGCAGATGTTAAGATACTGGTAAGGCATGAGCCATATGGTAATTTATAGATTAATAGAAATGGGTTAATTTAAAATATAAGAACAGTTAGCAAGAAGCCTGCCATGGCCATACAGTTTATAAGTAATATAAGTCTCTGTGTGTTTACTTGGTTGTGTCTGAGCGGCTGTTGGACTGGCAGGTGAGAGAGATTTGTCCTGACCTTGAGACAGGCAGGACCAGGAAAACTCTAGCTACTCCCCACTCTCACCACTGGACAGATCTGTCAGATTGAAACTTAACAGAGAAATAAAGGACTTAACAGATGTTATGACTCAAATGGACTTGATCAATATCTACAGAACATTACACCCTAACAAAAAAGAATATACCTTCTTAGCACCACATGGAACCTTCTCTAAAATTGACCACATACTTGGTCACAAAGCAAACCTCAACAGATACAAAAAACTTGGAATAACTGTAGCAGGGTCCTTGATGTTGTTACCTTTGGGGGCTGGGGCCAAGTAGGCATGGAGTCAAACCACACAGACTCTGGGAGAATGTTGAAACAACAAGCTCAGTTTATTCAGGAAGAGGCAAGCCTTATATACCCTCCACCCCACCCTGGGGGAAGGTCTGATGAATATGCATCAGCTGGTGTGACATGGCTGCCTCTCATTGGTCCAGGTCATCTCCAGATCATGTTTCAGCTGCTGTTGCTAAGACCATCAGGCAA
>CABHPP010116650.1:0-28769 GCA_902168425.1 Peromyscus attwateri | reverse complement strand
ACACACACACACACACACACACACACACACACACACACACACACAAAACTAAAAGAATAGTCAGACTGTGGCTGTTGTTTCCTGAGGGACCAGCCCTTATATGGAAATGCTAGGCTAGCCTGAACAAAAGTATATGCCATCCTACCATACAGACAGACTCACAAACAGACAAACAGAAAGAACAAAGTGGGGGTCCCAGCATTTACCTGCTGAAGGGACCGAATTTACACAACGTAGAGGGGCCTACTCACTGAAATATACCGCTCAAGGGGGGCTTCTCAACCAGTGCCGCACATGAGTAAAGGGAGACAAACAGACCCTGTTCAAGTACCAAATTTCCCGGGTTTTGGCACCAGATGTAGCAGGGTCCTTGCTGTTGTTCCCTTTGGGGGTGGGGGCCAAGTAGGCACAGAGTCAAACCACACAGACTCTGGGAGAATGTTGAAACAACAAGCTCAGTTTATTCAGGAAGAGGCAAGCCTTATACACCCTCCACCCCACCCTGTGGGGAGGTCTGATGAATATGCATCAGCTGGTGTGACATGGCTGCCTCTCATTGGTCCAGGTCATCTCCAGATCATGTTTCAGCTGCTGTTGTTAAGACCATCAGGCAGACCCAGGCTGATTCTCAGAAAGTATCTTTTTTACTTGTTTGAGCCGTCAGGCCCTCAAGCCCGTTAGGGATGAGTCATCCTACAGAATAACCTCCTGTATCTTATCAGACCACCATGGCTTAAAGTTAGATTTCAACAACAAAAATTACACAAAGCCTACAATCTCATGGAAACTGAATAATGCTCAACTGAATCACCAATGGGTCAAAAAAGAAATAAAGAAAGAAATTAAAGGCTTCGTAGAATTCAATGAAAATGAAGGTACTACATACCCAAACTTATGGGACACTATGAAAGCAGTGCTAAGAGTAAAATTCATAGCACTAAATGCCCACAGAAAGAAGTTGGAGAAATCTCACACTAGTGACTTAACAGCACACATGAACACTGTTAAGAACAATAAGAAGCAAAGTCACCCAAGAAGATTAGATGCCAGGAAATAATCAAACTGAGAGCTGAAATCAATAAAATAGAAACAAAGAGAACAATACAAAGAATCAATAAAACTAAGAGTTGGTTCTCTGAGAAAATCAACAAGATACACAAGCTTTTATCCAAACTCACCAAAAGGCAGAGAGAGAACATCCTAATCAACAAAATCAGAAAGGAAAAGGGAAACATAACAAAAGACAATGAGGAAATCCAGAGAATCATCAGGTCATACTTCAAAAACCTGAACTCCACAAAATTGGAAAATCTAAAAGAAATGGACAATTTTCTGGATAGGTACTACATACCTAAGTTAAATCAAGACCAGATAAACAATTTAAATAGACCAATAATCCCTAAGGAAATAGAAACAGTCATTAAAAGTCTCTCAACCAAAAAAATCCCAGGACCAGATGTTTTCAAGGTAGAATTCTACCAGATATTCAAAGAAGAGTTAATACCAATACTCTTCAAATTGTTCCATGCAATAAAAACAGAAGGAACATTACCAAACTCCTTTTATGATGCTACAGTTATTCTGTATTACAGTTATTCCCAAGCTACACAAAGATGCAGAAAAGGAAGAGAATTATAGACCAATCTTTCTCATGAACATTGATGCAAAAATACTCAATAATATATTGGCAAACTGACTCCACAAACACATCAAAAAATTATATACCATGATCAAGTAGGCTTCATCCCAGAGATGCATGGATGGTTCAAAATATGAAAGTCTGTCAATGTAATACATCATATAAACCACATGATCATCTCGATAGATGCTGAAAAGGCCTTTGACAAAATGCAACACCCCTTCATGAGATCAGGAATACAAGGAACATACCTAAACATAATAAAGGCAATTTACAGCAAGCCAACATCAAATTAAATGGAGAGAAACTCAAAGCAATTCCACTAAAATCAGGAACAAGACAAGGCTGTCCATTCTTCCGATATTTATTCAATATATTACTTGAAGTTCTAGCTAGAGCAATAAGACAACAAAAGGCATTCAAGGAGATACAAATTGGAAAGGAAGAAGTCAAACTTTCACTATTTGAAGATTATATGATAGTATACATATGTGATCCTAAAAACGCTACCAAGATTAACTCAAAAAATCAGTAGCCCTCCTTTATACAAATGATAAATGGGCTGAGAAAGAAATCAGAGAAACAACCTTTACAATAGTCACAAATGATATAAAATACCTTGGGGTAACTCTAACTAAGCAAGTGAGAGACCTGTATGATAAGAACTTTAAGTCTCTGAAGAAAGAAATTGAAAAAGATATCAGAAAATAGAAATATCTCCCATGCTCATGGATAGGTAGGATTAACATAATAAAAATGACAATCTTACCAAAAGCAATCTACAGATTCAATGCAATCCCCATCAAAATGCCAACACAATTCCTCACAGACATGGAAAGAACAATACTCAACTTCATAGGGAAGAACAGAAAACCCAGGATAGCTAAAAAACTCCTGCACAACAATGCCACCTCTGGAGGCATCACCATCCCTGACATCAAGCTCTTCTATAGAGTTATAGTAATAAAAACAGCTTGGTATTGGCATAAAAACTGACATGTGGATCAATGGAATTGAACTGAAGACCTTGACATTAACCCACACACGTATGAACACCTAATTTTTGACAAAGAAGCCAAAATTGTACAGTGGAAAAAAGAAAGCATCTTCAACAAATGGTGCTGGCATAACTGTATATCAACATGTAGAAGATTGCAAATAGATCTATGTCTATTGTCATGCACAAGACTCAAGTCCAAGTGGATCAAAGATGTCAATGTAAAACCAGTTATACTGAATCTGATGAGAGAGAAAGTAAGAAATAGTCTTGAACGCATTGGCACAGGAGACCATTTCCTAAATATAACACTAGTAGCACAGACACTGAGAGCAACAATTAATAAACTGGACCTCCTGAAACTGAGAAGCTTTGGTAAGGCAAAGAACACATTAAATAAGAAAATGACAGCCTACATAATGTGAAAAGATTTTTACCAACCCCACATCTGACAAAGGTCTGATCTCCAAAATATATAAAGAACTCAAGAAACTAGACATCAAAATAATGAACAGTCCAATTAAAAATGGGCTACAGAGCTAAACAGAGAATTCTCAAAGGAAGAACTTCAAATGGCCAAAAGACATTTAAGGAATTGCTCAGCATCCTTAGTCATCAGGGAGATGCAAATCAAATGACTCTGAGATACCATCTTACACCTGTCAGAATGGCTAAGATCAAAAGCACTGCAGACAGCTTATGTTGAAGAGGATGTGGAGCAAGGGGAAAACTCCTCCACTGTTGGTGGAATTGCAAACTTGTACAGCCACTTTGGAGATCAGTGGGGCTGTTTCTTAGAAAATTGGGAATCTATCTTCCTCGGGACCCAGCTATACACCAAGGAATGCTCAATCATACCACAGGGATACATGCTTAACTATGTTCATAGCAGCAATATTCATAATAACCAGAACCTGGAAACAGCCTAGATGCCCCTCAACTGAAGAATGGATTAAGAAAATGTGGTACATATACACAATGGAGTACTACTCAGCAGAGAAAAACAATGACATCATGAAATTCACAGGCAAATGGATGGAACTAGAAAATATCATCCTGAGTGAGTTAACTCAGACTCAAAATGACAAATATGGTATGTGCCCACTCATAAATGAATACTAGATATAAAGCAAAGGATAACCTGACAACAACCCAAAAATCCAGAGAAGCTAGCTAACAAGGAAGACCCAAAGAAGGATGCATGGATCACCCTGGGAAGGGGAAATAGAAGAGATATCCATGAGTAAACTGGGGATGAGTGGTGGCCAATGGAGGGTAGGGGG
The DNA here is from genome assembly GCA_902168425.1 of Peromyscus attwateri. NCBI lineage: Eukaryota > Metazoa > Chordata > Mammalia > Rodentia > Cricetidae > Peromyscus > Peromyscus attwateri. The sequence continues at coordinate 24,850 of CABHPP010116650.1, read as the reverse complement.
TAGGGGATGAGAACATAAGGGAATGGGATGGATGAGCTGGAACAGGGAAGGAGGGGGAAGCAATGAAAGAGATACCATGATAGAGAGAGATACCATGGGGATATAGAGAAACCTGGTGCTAGAGAAGTTGTCAGGAATTTCCAAGGATGACCCCAGCCTGGACTACTAGCAATAGTGGAGAAGGTGCCTGAACTGAATTGGTTGCCCCAGAGATCAGACCAGTGAATACCCTAACTCTCATCACAGAGATTTTCTCCAATGACTGATGGAAGCACATGAAGAGATCCACAGCCAATCACCAGACAGAGCTCCAGGAGTCTAGTCAAAGAGAGAGAAGAGGGATTCTATGAGCAAGTGCATCAGGATCATGATGGGGAAACATGCAGGGACTACCAAACAGAGCTAGAGGGATCTCATGAAAGTTGGATCAATGGCTGTGGAGCCTACATGGGACTGGACTAGGCCCTCTGCATGGTGAGACAGTTGTGTAGCTTGATCTGCTTGGGAGGCCCCCTGGCAGGGGGATCAGAATCCACCTCTGGTACATGAGTGGGCTTTTTGGAGTCCACTACCTATGGTAGGACACCTCATGCAGACTTGAGGCAGGGGGAAGGGCTTGGACTTGCCTCTACTGATGTGCCTCCTCATGGGAAGCCTTGCCTTCTAGTGGGTGGGAGAAGGGGTGGGATGTAAGGGGGAGGCTAGAGAGGGTGGGAGGAGGGAAGAGGGGGATCTTTAATTGGTGTGTAAATGAATGAAAAAATTCTTAGTAAAAAAAAGGAGATTGCATTGATTCTCAGAAAAGACTTAGGAAGGTGAAGCCTGCTTGGAGGAAGTAGGCCACTAGGTTTATATCTTCAAGGAGTGTATATTCTCCAAGAGTTGAACAGCTCTGCTCTACACACCCTTCCCACTGTGATCTATCTAAAAGAAGCTAAAATAACATTGGTAGTGCCAGATACTGAGACTTCACCTGACATGCCTACAATTCTCTGTATATAATACAACACACAACATAACATACCATCATCTTCAACGGAAACATATTGATTCTTTTATCCACAATATTTAAGCCACCACCTCGCACACACTATGTATCCTGGGAGTCCTTTAGGGATGGTTGTTCTCCTCTAGTATCCTTTTCTAAAATTAAGCTGGTGATGAAGGTCACATAGAATACTCTAAGCACTCAATAAGCAGAGACCATCTCAATGCTTTAGATATGTAGCCAGCTAATTCAGTGAACTACTGACTGACAACCAGGCACAAAACACCTCAGATGCTTAAAGCAAGCTTAAATAGAAAAGGAAAAAATCAAGATAAGAAATGTCAGAACCCCCTTCACTCTACTGAGTTAGATTAGAAGACTCATATGCATTCTATCATCAAAATTTAAAAGCCCTTCTAAAAATAGATTTTTATAGTATCTCTCAAGTACTTTTCTTGATAATAGAAGTCTGTTTGCATAAAATTGAAAAGTACTATAATATATAAAAGAGCTAAAAACAAAATGTAAAATTACACATCCTTGAAAATAATGATTATGAATATTTCTATGTAATTTATTCTAGTTTTTCTCCCCATTAGTACAATGAATACAATAGTATTCATAATTAGAAATAAAGTTCAATGAAAATGCTTATAGTTTCTATTCTTTTGACTTAATAATATATTTGGGGCTATTTTCCAGGCCATTAAATATTACTTGAAAACATGATTTTGAAGACAGAATTCTATCTGCTCACATTTTAAAGCTGTATTTACTTAACTGTTGGTTTAAATTACACCACAGTAATGGTTTTGCTTCAAACTACAGTGCTATGATGCATACATGTGAATAGAAAGTTTTCTTCCCTAGTAGGTGCATAAGGCAAGTTTTCTCCCCTAGTAGGTGCATGAGGTGGCAGGATAACATTTTTAAGATTATAGCTATTATGTCCAGAGATGATGTGGATGTAAGTTTATAGATTGTATTTCTTATCCAGATCCAGTTTGAAGGAGCCTAGGATAGGGGACAAAAATGAGCCTTGTACCTGGCCATCTTCTGACCTGTCTGCCCAAAAGGAGGTCCTCCGACAATGAGGGTGTTGGATCACACATGTAAGGAATCAGAGATGAAGGACTCTGACACCAGAAGAATATCACATTATTCACTTTATGAGTTAATGCCATATGGTCACAAAGAAACTTTACCACCCCCATCCTAGATGAGTAGGGTCCTAGCTGTAGGGCCCGTTGACTGTTGTCACTTAGACTTCTAACTAAAATAAGAATTGAGATGAGGAATGGAGAAAACTTCCAAGGCATCAACAGGAGTTCAGGATTCCAAATCCCAGAGTAGCACCAACTGGAGCACTATTAGAGCTGGATTCATGTCCAAAGGTCTGCTCCAAGGACAGTTTGTTCAACTCTACTCAGTAGTATGCTGAGCACATGAGTTCTAAGTCTGGATTCACCTTTTGCTAGCTTTGCAACTTTGAGCGGATACTTGTGTATTCAATATCTCAATTAAAATATGTCCTCATTTTAAGATAGTAAAATTCATCTACATTCACTGAGAACTGATGGGGCTCAGATGTGCTCTTTGAAATACAATACTGTAACTTATGGTGAGTCATCTATAATTAACTGTCTCACAAAGATGAGAAGCAAGAAGAAAGAGAAAGCAAAGAAATGTACCACACAGGTCTGGTGGCAAACAAACCCAAACTGTTGTGTTGAAATCAGGCTGACTGACCCTTTATCCATGTAATCAGCACTCAGTGATGGTGAGTCTAAATTTAGCTATAGCTGTGTTTTTTGACCCCTTCTCCCTTAGTGTCTACATCCTATTTCCTTCTGACTGAATTTGCTAAGATTCTGAACTTCTTCATGTCACTATTCTTTTTTTTTTTGTTATTGCTGCTCTACAGACTTTTTAAAACAATTATACATTTTTATCTTATAATTAATTTAATTTTACATGTCAGCCATGGATTCCCCTGTCCTCCCTCCTCCCACCCCCCAGCCTTCCTCCCAACCCACTCCCCATTCCCACTTCCTCCAAGGCAAGGTCTCCCTTGGGGAGTCAGCTCAGTCTGGTAGATTCAGTTGAGGCAGGCCCAGTCCCCTCCTCCCTACACCAAGGCTGAGCAGAATGTCTCAGCATAGGTCCTAGGTTCCAAAAAGCCAGCTCGTGCACTAGGGACAGGTCCTGGTCCCACTGCCTGGGGGCTTCCTAAATAGTTCAAGCTAATCAACTGTCTCACTTATCCAGAGGGCCTGATCCAGTTCCATGGGGACTCCTCAGCTATTGGTTCATAGTTCATGCGTTTCCACTAGTTTGGCTCTTTGTCCCTGTGCTTTTTCCAATCATGGTCTCGATATCTCTTGCTCATATAATCCCTCCTCTCTCTCGCCGATTGGACTCCTGGAGCTCCACCTGGAGCTTGGCCGTGGATCTCTGCATCTGTTTCCATCAGTCATTGGATGAGAGTTCTATCATGACAGTTAGGGTGTTCGGCTATCCTATCACCAGAGTAGGTCAGATTGGGCTTTCTCTCGACCATTGCCAGTAGTCTATTGTGGAGGTATCTTTGCTGTGGGATGTTCTGTATGGCAAATGTGTTGCTAATAAAACACTGATTGGCCAGTGGCTAGGCAGGAAGTATAGGCGGGACTATACTTCCTGTTAAAAGAACAGGAAGGCGGAGGGAGTCATTGCCAGCGACCGCCAGGACAAGCAGCATGTAAAGATGCCAGTAAGCCATGTGGCAAGGTATAGATTTATAGAAATGGATTAATTTAAGATATAAGGACAGTTAGCAAGAAGCCTGCCACAGTCATACAGTTTGTAAGCAATATAAGTCTCTGTGTTTACTTGGTTGGGTCTGAGCAGCTGTGGGACTGGCAGGTGAAAGAGATTTATCCTGACCGTGGGCCAGGCAGGAAAACTCTAGCTACAAATCTTTGTGGATTTCTGGGGACCTCTCTAGCACTCTGCTTCTTCTTATTCCAATGGGGTCTTCATTATCATGGTATCTCTTTCCTTGTTCTCCCACTCTGTTCCTGATCCAGCTGGGACCTCCTGCTCCCCTAAGCTCTCTTTCCACTGACCCTTGCCCTCTATTACCCTCCCTCACGTCCAAATCGCTCATGTAGATCTCATCCATTTCTCTGTCGTTGGGTGATCCCTGTGTCTTTCCTAGGGTCCTCTTTACTAGGTAGCCTCCCTGGAGTTGTGAGTTGCAGTCTGATTATCCTTTGCTTTACATCTAGTATCCACTTAAGAGTGAGTATATACCACGTTTGTCTTTCTGAGTCTGGGTCACCTCATTCAGCATGATATTTTCTAGTTCCAACCATTTGTCTGCAAACCTCATGATGTCATTGTTTTTCTCTGCTGAGAAAAATTGGGCTATAGAGCTAAACAGAGAATTCTCAACAGAAGAAGCTCAAATGGCTGAAAGACATTTAAGGAATTACTCAACATCATTAATCATCAGGGAAATGCAAATCAAAATGACTCTGAGATACCATCTTACACCTGTCAGAATGGCTAAGATCAAAAACACTGAAGACAGCTTATGTTGGAGAGGATGTGGAGCAAAGGGAACACTCCTACACTGTTGGTGGGAATGCAAACTTGTAGAGCCACTTTGGAAATCAATATGGTGCTTTCTTAGAAAATTGGGAATCAATCTCCCTCAAGACCCAGCTATACCACTCTTGGGCTTATACCCAAGGAATACTCAATCATACTACAAGGACACATGCTCAACAATGTTCATAGCAGCATTATTTGTAATAGCCAGAACCTGGAAACAACCTAGATGCCCTTCAACTGAAGAATGGATAAATAAAATGTGGTACATATACACAATGAAGTCATGTCACTTTTCTAACTGTCCTTGTACATCAGGCTTATTAAAGAATGAATTTCCCCTGGTTTTCACCTGTTTTTACTGTTTTAATGAGACTTCTTTTGTGATCCGTCCATCTAAGACATCATGCCAATTGATTGACCCACTCCCACCTCATCATGTGTTTCTCCAAGACCTAACTGACCAGCTCCTACCTAACCCTCCAACTCCTCTTTACTCTGTTTTTCATTCTCCAGTGGAGCAGGGATTATGCTATTCAAATCTTTGACCATAGTTTTCAAAATAATGGCTGTCATAGAGACAGCCATCAGTACAAGTTGTTAAATTCTGAAAGCAAGGAGATTGGATAGATGGATTTGGGTGGGAAAATGCATGAAGTAAATGAGAATTCAATTAGTTGTTCTTGTTGTCTTCTCCTAAATTATGATTCATGATTTAGGCCAGCAGGGTGAAACCCAAATGTATTGTACTTTAGAGTTTGTTTATTAAACAAACATTTGCTGAGTGCCCACTATAAATTAGATTCTATAATAGGGTCTGTGGGTGATGAATAAGACATGCTCTTTGATCTGAAGGAAGCTTTCTTTCCATCAGAGAGCTTAACTCTGTGTACAACTACTTAGTTTCTTCCTCTGCATCTTCTGACCTCACTATTTAATCAATGCTATCTGTACTTCTACCATTCTGCCTCTCCTCCCTAAATCACTCCAGAGGCCCCCCCAACTGTGAGAGTTATTTTTAAAGGGGAAATTTTCATTCTACATTATATTTTCAATTGAATGTTAGGTAGTATTTTGGGAGCTGGCTCAATGTTTCTATTGGAAAAAATGCAATTTCACCTTACAAGACTCTGGTTTCTCCATTTGTTTATTATCTAAACTAACCCTTCCTTACAGAGTTTCTATGGGACTCAAATAGGCTCTTAAATGTGCATAATAGTTCATTGTCCATAGTATTAAATTGATTTTGACTGTCTTTCCACAACACAATATCCAACCAGTATGAATGGTGAGTCATGATGAAGATTTATACCATCATTATAGCCCATGGGAATGGCACAGAGATGGAGGCAGTGCTTTTTCTTTTTTTTTAAATTCTTCTCTCTGTGCATGTGAGTGTGTGTGTGTATGTATGTATGTATGTATGTATGTATGTATGTTCTTTTGAGTATGAATACACATGTGCCATAGTGTATGAATGCCAGAGGACAATATGTGGTATCAATCCTCATCTTTTACCTTCTTTGAGGCAGGGTGTCTTGCTTACCACTTCCTAGCTACCTGGCCCAGGAGCTTCAGGAGGTTCTCTTGTCTCTGACCCCCATCTCCCACAAAAGTACTTGGATTACAGGTGTGCCCTATTATATTTGGGTTTATGTTGGTGCTGAGCATGGCAACTTAGGTCCTCACAGTTTACCCACTGAACCATCTTTCCAACCCTGATTCTAGGTTTTCTTTAAAGTTGTATTCAAACTAGAAAGTTCAAATGTGTGGCCTATGGATTGGACTCCTCTCCTACCAATACTGTACAACCCTGGGTCACCTTGCCAAGTGCCCAGGAAACTCACTTTTCACTATGCATATTTTCCTGGCAGTTTCATGGTCACTATACAAGATGACAAGACAGACCTATTAAATCATAAATCCATAGGCCATCCAGAGTCATCCAGGATTCGAGGGACAAAAGTACAGTCCTTTTTATTCATGGAGTACATGGAGTGGAGTCCCCAATCCAGCTACCCATATATGGCCCTGTTGTGTTCAGATCATGACACTTTAGACTCATTATTCTCCATTTCCCATCATCTCTTTCACTCTTATTCTCTGAATAAAACTATGTCCTTATTGTATAAAATACATTCATCTGTCATTTCTATGCTGAGCATAGACAAAGGTTCTGAATATGCCTATGCACCAAATTGACCAGGAGGATTATTACCATCCTTTTTGTGCCATTTTCTTAATTAGGCCTGTCTCATTCATATCACATTCCTTTCATATTTATAACTTTTTAAGAATTATGGTAGGGTTTGTAGATAGATGATAGATAGATAGATAGATAGATAGATAGATAGATAGATAGATAGATAGATAGATGAGAGATAGATAGGTAGATAGATGGATAATCACAGAGAAACCTATAATTCTTACTACCTTTGGTGTTTATGATATTTTTCTGTTGTTGGTTGTAGTATTAGTCACATTTTATTATGGTGATATTTTAATTGTACTGAAATGTGATTTTATTTGTATGTTAATAAATAAAGTTGCCTGGGGGTCAGAGCTAATAGCAAGCCATAGCAGAAGCTGGGCGGTGGTGGTGCATGCCTTTAATCCCAGCTCTTGGGAGGCAGAGCTAGGCAGATCTCTGTGTGTTCAAAGATACAGCCAGCATGGAGACACATGCCTTTAATCTCAATACCAACCATAGAAGACCTGGAGGTCTGTACAGACAGGCAGTGATGAGAAGGTCATGTGGTTGGGTTTACAACCAATGAGAAGGCAGAATAGAAAGTCAATAAAAAGGACAAACACACATGATGTAGGTCTCTTGCTGAAGAGGACAGCAGCAGCAGTGAAGGGTAAGGTTTTTAGCTCTTAGCTCTGACCTCTTGGGCTTTCATTTCTGCATTGGCTCTGTGTTTCTTATTTAACAAGATGGTTACATCCTACATTTTATAGAGAATGCAATAATTTAACATACTTAGGATGCCCTGTGAAATTAGGTCTTCACTTTATTATGACTCCAAGCATGAGTGTATATGATGTGATGTTTGTATATAGTATGTGACTGTGGGGGAGATTTCTCTTTCCTCTCCTGTCCTCTCTTTTCCCTGTTCTTTACTTCTCCTTTTTTTCACTACATTTTTTTTGCCTTTGCTGCTAACCAAATGAGGAAAGAGCCTTGCTTAGTTAGAACTCTCAGCACCAGTCTTTATTTTACAGCTGATTAAGTAGGAGGAGAATCATTCATCTTTCTCAATTGGGTTGATGAGTGTAATTGTCAGGGGTCATTTGAGTGGACCAACAGGCAGCATTGAAACTCATGGAACATGGCTGAGCAGTCAGCAAAGCCATGCCTGGGTGAGCCTTGGATAGGTAAAGCCCCAAGGACTATGTGCCCTGAGGACCTCATGCAGCTATTGAGCATAGCTCTGATTATTGCCTTGATGGACACCACATCCCTCATAATCTATGGGTTGTATGAAAAGTCTCAGGGAGTTTCTATCCCTTCAGTGAGCAATGCTACTGGTGCTTACAACAAGTGATTGACTTTTTGCAAGCATTGCTGCTGGAGCAGATTAATGATTCAACAACCACCCTTTGAAAGAATTTAGACATATACATTGTTAGTAAAATTAAGTTAAGATGTTTTTGTTAATCTTTGAGATGGAAAATCTTGGGGAAAAATTTAAAGTTTAGAAAGACACACTCTTAATACTTGAACGAGGGAATTATTGAGGTCAGGGGACAAAACAATGGCCTCCTGGCTATTTCTGGCTGACATACCTATCTTGCTAGGATGGGTTGGTGACCAAAGGTAATGATTAATTCCTTGAACCCATTTCTATCCTCAGCTTCTTGATCTAAAAAAAAAACTGTTGATGAATGGGTATGCACCCTGAGGATTTAAAATAGAGCTGACTGATTGTTTTTCATATATAAAAGTTTAGATTTGTGATTCTCTTAAGATTTTTTTATAATATGACCTTTTGAGATAAATAATAAAATGATTGGTCCTTTCTTTGTAACCACAAAATGCAGCCTGCCAGTAAAAGAACTGGCTAAGAAAAATATCTTGCTTGCTTACACTCTGTTAATCTATAACAAGTTGCTTGGACATGAATGTATGTTGGTTCTTGGGAATAATTTGGTTTTTTTGCCTGTAATACATAGAATGTTTAATCATGGAAAATACGTTGTTTTTTTCCTGCTTGTATTCATTGTAATCATTCACTTAAAAACAGAATGTAACCACATTGTGATTTTTAAACTGCTTGAAAGATTTTACTGGGGTATATATAAGTTGTAAGGGAAAAAAATAAAGTAGGTTAGAAAGAAAACACTAGGAAATATGTAGAAGGAAGACATTAGAAAGTGGTTAGAAGGAGATAATCAAGAAACAAGAAGAAGGGGAAACATCAGGGTAAAAGAACAGAACAGAAAAATAACAGAGTAGAACAATCAACAGAAAGAATTAAAAAAGAAGAGCAGCCTTTTCCCCTCAAAAAAGAAGTCTGTGTGTACTTTCTCACTGGCTGCATTTCATTCCCAGTCTCTCTGACCTGCAGAAGGCTGGTCCCTCTGCATGAAATGGAGGTTTTTCCAGTGGGCATAGTCTATTACCAAGCTTACAGAAGATGTCCTTTGCCCCTTCCCATCCCTTTTTCCAAAAGCCAAGAGATGTAGTGAGACAGGAGCGCACAATTCCATAGTAATGGGCTGTGATTGAGTTCTTGGTTTGCTTTAACTACTCGGGTGTGATTGCCTGTGAAAGTGGTTTTATTTTATGCTCATTGTGGAGCTTCTTCAAGGCCCATTTGCAATAACAAGGGCCTTCCTTTCTGTTGCTTCTGCTCATACTAAATAGAAATGAGGAGAGGGAGAGGCAGCTTCAAGGAGAATATACTGGAGATGGACTGTTTGTGTAGTCAGTAGAGGTCAGCAAAAAGATAAGCCATGCCATCAAAATACCCTTGGACTGCCCACAGCCTTGATGAATGACAGGTGGAATATACTTCTGGAATCTTCCAAATATCTCCAATCAGCAGCTCTTATGTGAAGCGTGATTGTCAGGCAATGAATAAAATCTTCTTTTCCAAGGACAATGATACCTTCTTAAGGGAAAAATAGATGACTTTAGGGTTGAGACATTCTGGCCAGGGAACTGTAGAAGCATTTGAGACTCACAAAATACCTTGACCTGGTCGTTTTGTATAGAAACAGAGCTCAGAGCGGTGATGCTCACTTTGATATACACTATCCACCTGTGCTACCAAGCACTTGAAATATGGTTAAACTGAGAAATGCCACACGAGAAAAACATACCTAATTTCATGACACAAAAATGTAAAACATAACATTTGATGTTGCTTATGTTCAAATAAAAATATTTTGAATGTAATACGTTGTATAACATATTGTAGATGAACGGTCTTGTTAAATAAGAAACACAGAGCCAATGCAAAGATGAAAGCCCAAGAGGTCAGAGCTAAAAATCTTACCCTTCACTGCTGCTGTTGTCCTCTTCAGCAATAGACCTACTTCCTGTCTGTTTGTCTTTTTTATAGACTTTCTATTCTGCCTTCTCATTGGTTGCAAACCCAACCACATGACCTCCTTATCACTGCCTGTCTGTACAAACCTCCAGGTCTTCTATGGTTGGTATTGAGATTAAAGGCATGTGTCTCCATGCTGGCTGTATCCTTGAACACACAGAGATCAGCCTAGCTCTGCCTCCCAAGAGCTGGGATTAAAGGCATGCACCACCACCGCCCAGCTTCTGCTATGGCTTGCTATTAGCTCTGACCCCCAGGCAACTTTATTTATTAACATACAAATAAAATCACATTTCAGTACAATTAAAATATCACCATATTTCCCATTTTCCTATTTTAATAAGAAAAAAGGAAAAAGGTTATAACTAACATAAGAAAAACTATATACAAAAGTACAATAACTGTATACTATATATACAAGTAATAAATACCTAAATAATATCTAGTCTATTTGTATTTGACAAATTCAGAGAAAATAATTCCATTATCTATCCTATTTTGGCAAGTCAAAAATGTACCTAATTCACTTTCTATCCTAACTAATATTCAACTATAACTAACTAATCTTCAACTATAACTAACTAATCTTCAACTCCCTCAGAGACCCAAGAAGGAAATAATATTACCTAAAAAAAAAAAATAAAAACAAGAAGTGCATGCAAGCAGCTTCCAAAAAAAAAAATGTGAGTTGACAGAAACAGCCAGCTGCCTGGACAGTCACCTGAGGTTTCTCCAAAGTGTTGGGGCATCATCTTCAGCCTATAGGCTTAGTGTATCTGACAGACTCATCTGTGAAGTAGGATGTACACAAGGTCAATAATTCAATCTCACATTGGGTGAGAGCAGTCCATGTACCAGAAACACCTAAGTTCCACTAGTGTCATGTCATGATTCAGGATTTTAAATTCTGGAAATTGTTGATGGTTTTTTTAATTCAGCTGTCCATTATTCTTGGCTATGTGTGTGTGTATGTGTGTGGCTTCATCTTGGCATCCCATTCTTTGCCATATTCCTCTATTAAATGCCAGTCTGCTATTGAGAGGTGTGAGCTTAGTTACTCTTCAAGAATAACTGTTTCAGCTGCTGTTCCACTGCACCTCAGAAGCCATCAGCCCACTGCCTGTTCAGCTGCCTTAGAAGAAAAGGGCACTGTACCTTTTCTGGATTGTGAAGGCCACTTCAGGGATGGTGCCATATTGTCCTGGCCTCAGAAGATGCCTTTTGATAAAGCCATAACCACACTTGTTTTGGCAAGAATCAGTAGTCCTTTGTTTTGTGTCCTGTCTGTCCATTTTGTCCTGTTGTCAGCAGTTGATTCAAGGATACTTTAGTCCAGTGGCTAACTTTTGCCACAATGGAAGTTAACTCCATATGCAGTTTCTTCTATGCCCATATTTTCTCTGAAGTGGATTGGTACTGACAGGAGCCAACATGTCTCATAGTCATAACAAAAAGAAAAATTTTCTAAGTTATTAAAACATTTAGGTACCATATTCTGTAGATCTCTGAAGGGTTTGAAGATGACCTGTCTATCTAAAATATATCTGCTCAATCTTGAAAACATACCTAATATGACTACAAGTTCTATTGTAATGTCTAACTACTAACTTTCATTTCTTTTTATCCTAATAGTTGGTAATAATAACATTCAAGGATCAGCAAATTGCATTACATTGTTAAATGAACAGTATAAGTACACTATCTTGAACAAAATTAGAAATATACATATAGCATTTTCTAACAATATCAATTTCAATATATATAATTTGTATACAATATAAAAAAATCCAATCCAATGTAAAGTATTTAAAAGTCGTAATTGTCTTTTTCTTTTTCTTTTTTTAAAACAATAACCTTAATTCTAATCTCCTTTGCTTAGCCCTTTTTCTAATCCTTAAAAACAACTTGTAACCAACCCTCCTAAACAATGAAAATTATCCCAGACCCAAAACCCATTAAAAGACTAAAAAAACCACCTTCCCCACCTCTTTGGGAATGTGGTCGCCATATTCTTAAAATTGCTTCCTGCTGGGTATGGGCGAAGGTATCTTTATTCTGAAAAGAAAAATTTTAGGTTAATTGTCAATTTCTAGGAAAGGTAACTATATCCTTTGTTGTCCAATTTGAGCATAACGCCAAAGTTCAGAGTTCATCTCAAGTCCTTACTCAAGTAGTATTTGAAACTGGATCATCTCAGCTAGCTCTCTCAAAATTGCTCCGAGCACTTTGTAGTCCAAAGCTGATCTGTAGATGATGTTTGTCAGCTTAGTGATATTATTATTGTCCATGTGGAATTGTTGTTGTGGGGCCCCATCATCTTCCTGGAGACTTCAGTTGATGTTAGGCCTGGCCATGATTTCCTGCAGAAAACTGATAAGAGACTTGAACACAAAGACATATATATGCAGCTAATTGAAGCCTTTTTTCTAGAATTAGTTAGTACTCTATATGACCATTCATCTCCTAACAAAGTTTAAAATGTATATAAATCTTGTAAATTTTGATATAAAATTCATACTTTAAGAAAAGTTCAAAGAATCAGAATAGAATCAAAGTGGTAATAGAATAGTCCCTTAATTAATTTGGTTTTTCTCCTGTCCCATAGCAGAAGATGGCTCTTTTCTTCTGGCATGATACAGGGAGTTTGCATTTTCCTTTTAACAACATGCTTCTTGAGTTTAAAGAAGGAAAGAGCAGGGCAGGCCTGAGTTGTTTGTAGCACCGGCTTTAAGCAAGTAGCTCCAGCTGTGGTAATGGCTTGTAGCTACGGTCAGTTGAGCCTGAGACCTAAGCCAAGCTGGGCCTGAGCTAGGGAGCTGGGCCCGAGCTAGGGTGCTGGGCCACCTAGGTGGGGAACCGACCTGCTGCCAAGCCAAGCCAAGCCAAGCCAAGCCAAGCCAAGCCAAGCCAAGCGGTTTTTAATGAATTCTTGCCACGTGGGTGCCAAATGTAGATGAACGGTCTTGTTAAATAAGAAACACAGAGCCAATGCAGAGATGAAAGCCCAAGAGGTCAGAGCTAAAAATCTTACCCTTCACTGCTGCTGTTGTCCTCTTCAGCAATAGACCTACTTCCTGTCTGTTTGTCTTTTTTATAGACTTTCTATTCTGCCTTCTCATTGGTTGCAAACCCAACCACACGACCTCCTCATCATTGCCTGTCTGTACAGACCTCCAGGTCTTCTATGGTTGGTATTGAGATTAAAGGCATGTGTCTCCATGCTGGCTGTATCCTTGAACACACAGAGATCAGCCTAGCTCTGCCTCCCAAGAGCTGGGATTAAAGGCGTGCACCACCACCGCCCAGCTTCTGCTATGGCTTGCTATTAGCTCTGACCCCCAGGCAACTTTATTTATTAATATACAAATATAATCACATTTCAGTACAATTAAAATATCACCACAGATCTCCCATGCTCATGCATAGGTAGGATTAACATAGTAAAAATGTCAATCTTACCCAAGGAAATCTACAGATTCAGTGAAATCCCCATCAAAGTCGCAACACAATTCTTCACAGACCTGGAAAGAACAATACTCAACCTCATATGGAAAAAAAAAAAAAACCCAGGATAGTCAAAAGAATCCTGTACAATAAAAACAACCTCTGAAGGCAATATGATCCCTGACTTTAAGCTCTATTATAGAGCAACAGTAATAAAAACAGCTTGGTACTGGTATAAAAATTGGCATGTGGTCCAATGGAATCAAACTGAAGACCTTGACATTAACCCACACACGTATGAACACCTAATTTTTGACAAAGAAGCCAAAACTGTACAATGGAATAAAGAAAACATCTTCAACAAATGGTGCTGGCATAACTGGATGTCAACATGTAGAAGATTGCAAGTAGATTCATATCCGTCACGGTGCACAAAACTTAAGTCCAAGTGGATCAAAAATCTCAACATAAATCCAGTTACTCTGAACCTGATTGAAGAGAAAGTAGGAAGTAGTCTTGAATGCATTGGCACTGGAGATCACATCCTAAATATAACACCAGTAGTACAGACACTGAGAGCAACAATTAATAAATGGGACCTCTTGAAACTGAGAAGCTTTTGTAGGGCAAAGGACACGACCAATAAGACAAAATGACAGCATATATTCCTATAGAATGGGAAAAGATCTTCACCAACCCTACATCTGACAGAGGGCTGATATCCAGAATATATAAATAACTCAAGAAACTGGACATCAAAACAATGAACAATCCAATTTAAAAATGGGCTATAGAGCTAAATAGAGAATTCTCAAAGGACGAATTTCAACTGGCAGAAAGACTTTTAAGGAATTGTGCAGCATCCTTAGTCATCAGGGAAATGCAAATCAAAATGACTCTGAGATACCATTTTACACCTGTCATAATGGCTAAGATCAAAAACACTGAAGACAGTCTATGTTGGAGAGTATATGGAGCAAGGGGAACACTCCTCCACTGTTGGTGGGAATGCAAACTTGTACAGCCACTTTGAAAATCAGTATGGTGGCTTCTCAGAAAATTGGGAATCAATCTCCATCAAGACCCAGCTATACCACTCTTGGGCATATACCTAAGGAATGCTCAATCTTACCACAAGGACACATGCTCAACTATGTTCATAGCAGCATTATTTGTAATAGCCAGAACCTGGAAACAACCTAGATGCCCTTCAACTGTAGAATGGATAGATAAAATGTGGTACATATACACAATGGAGTACTACTCAGCAGAGAAAAACAATGACATCATGAGGTTTGCAGGCAAATGGATGGAACTAGAAAATATCATGCTGAATGAGGTAACCCAGACTCAGAAAGACAAACGTGGTATATACTCACTCTTAAGTGGATACTAGATGTAAAGCAAAGGATAACCAGACTGCAACTCACAGCTCCAGGGAGGCTACTTAGTAAAGTGGACCCTAGGAAAGACACAGGGATCACCCAGCAATGGAGAAATGGATGAGATCTACATGAACAAACTGGGGGAGTAGGGGGTAATGGAGGGCAAGAGTCGGGGGAAAAGAGAGCTTAGGGGAGCGGGAGGTCCTAGCTGGATCAGGAACAGAGTGGGAGAACAAGGAAAGAGATATCATGATAAATTAAGATCCCATTGGAATAAGAAGAAGCAGAGTGCTAGAGAGGTCCCCAGGAATCTACAAAGATGATTCCACTATAGACTACTGGCAATGGTCAAGAGGGTACCTGAGGTGACCTACTCTGGTGATGAGAGATGGGCGAACACCCTAACTATCATTTCCTCATCCTATGACTGATGGAAGCAGAAGCAGAGATCCAAGGCCAAGTCCCAGGCAGAGTTCCAGGAGTCCATTCAATTAGAGAGAGGAAGGATTCTATGAACAAGAGATATGGAGACCATAATAGAAAAAAGTACAGAGACAACTAGCCAAACTAGTGGAAACATATGATCTGTGAACCAATAGCTGAGGAGCGCCCATGGAACTGGACTAGGCCCTCTGGATAAGTGAGACAGTTGATTACCTTGAACTGTTTAGGGGGCCTCAAGGCAGTGAGACTGGGACCTGTCCTTAGTGCATGAGCCAGCGTTTTGGAATGTAGTGCCTATGCTGAGACACTTTGCTCAGCCTTTGTGCATGGAGGAGGGGCTTGGACTTGCCTCAGCTGAATGTACCAGACTCTGATGACTCCCCAGGGGAGACCTTGCCTTGGAGGAGGTGGGAATGGGGGATGGGTTGCAGGGGGAAGGCTGGCTGTGGGAGGAGGGAGAACAGGGGAATCAGTGATTGATATATAAAATGAATAGAAAAATCTCTTAATAAAAATAAATAAATAAATAAGTAAATAAATAAATAAAACTTGTATAACTTTCTTTTTTTTTTACTTTTTTTGAATTTATTTTATTTTATTTTACAATATAATTCAACTTTACATATCAGCCATAAATTCCCCCTTTCTCCCTCCTCCCGTCCCGCCCCCCTCTCCCCGGCCCGCCCCCCATTTCAATCTCCTCAAGGGCAAAGACTCCCCCGAGGATTGAGATCGACCTGGTGGACTCAGCCCAGGCAGGTCTAGTTCCCTCCTCCCAGGCTGAGCCTAGGGTCTCTACTAAGACCCAGGTTTCAAACAGTCAATTCATGTACTGAGCACAGGGCCCGGTTCAAATGCCTGTATGCCTCTTAAACAGATCAAGCCAATCAACTGTCTCATCCATTCAAAGGGCCTGATCCAGTTGGGGGCCCCTCAGCCATTGGTTCACAGTTCATGTGTTTCTATTCGTTTGGCCATTTGTCCCTGTATTCCATCCATCCCTGGTCCCAACAACTCTTGATCACATAAACCCTCCTCCTTCTTGCCTATTGGACTCCCGGAGCTCCACCCAGGGCCTGACCGTGGATATCTGCATCTAGTTCCCTCTGTTACTGGATGGGGTTTCTAGCACGACAATTAGGGTGTTTGGCCATCTTATCACCAGGGTAGGTCAAATCGGGCTATTTCTCGACTATTGCCAGCAGTTTATTGTGGGGGCATCTTTGTGGATTTCTGTGGGCCTCTCCAGCACTTTGCTTCTTCCTATTCTCATGTGGTCTTCATTTATCATGAACATTCCTTATGTTCCCTCTCTGTTCTTGATCCATTTGGGATCTCCTGCTTCCCCAAGTTCTCTTTCTCTCACCCCTCGCCCCTCATTATGTCCAGATTGTTCATGTAGATCTCATCCATTTCTCTGTCATTGGGCGATCCCGTGTCTTTCTTGGGGTCCTGTTATCCAGGTAGCCTCCCTGGTGTTGCGAGTTTGTATAACTTTCAATTGCTCTTCGTGTTGGAATGATGTAGTAATACTTGTAATCCTCTGTACCCTTGTGCCTTCAGGGTTCCAACTAACTTGCCAGGAGAGTAGTTGCCACCTGGGTTTTCATCACAGAGAATCTACACCATGTGTTCTTGGCTTTGGAAGATTTTAGTGAAGATTGCCACAAAGAGAAGTCCTAGAGCAAAGCCACATGGAGCTTTGAAGTGAATTTCTGCCAATGGGTTGACCCCAGTCAGTCCTGGAAAGCATGTATCACCTGGATAATAGAGGATGTAAGGAAAGCTTATGCTATTAAGCCCGTTCCATATATAAGGTTGTAGCACAGAATTGGCTGAAGTGAAAAGAGCTGTATGTCCAAGATGCAACAGGACATATCAGGTATCCAGAAAGTACTCAGCCATATATTTGAAAGTGTGATAAGATATTCATTTGCAAAGCATCCATACTATGATTAAGGAGCCTGCAAAAGTACAGGAAATAGATATTTTAATCAAATGGCCACTAAGCATATTTAGGCTACAGAAAAAACCATTCTATGTAGGGACGAGTCCTTTCTGTGGCCCCTATTCACAGTTGGAGAGTTTATATCTGCTACCTTCAGGATAATCTTTGGACCCCTCACATGGCAAAACCCTGGCAACTTAGTATAGCTCAGTTTATTATGTACTTAGGAAGGTGGAATTATGAACCCTTAACTGCTACAGTGAAGAATCAAAATGATGTGTGCTCTGTTCAAAGCTTCAGGAATGAGTGCAGGTGGTGATAAACAAACAAAAAACATTCAAGACAGTACAATGGTCATGAGAAACCACTCTCCACCATCCACATTGGTTCCCTTGTTTTTATTCCTTCCCTTTGTGCCATTTTCCTTCTTTCTTTGCTTTTCCTTGCCTTCTCTACTTCTGGAAAAAAAATACAAATATTCATTGAACAGCTACCTTAAAGTGAGTACCTGCCTATAGTCACAATTATTTTTATATGAGGAAGACATGAATGATGCAAGGTACCTGGTGCCTCCCCCACCCCCAAAAAAGGTGAGGAGACTGAGAGTAGGAATGCTGAAGGCATTTGCCTGAGGTCACACAGCCAGTAAACAACAACGCTGGGACTCAAAGTCCAGGCATTCTGAATACACTGCCTGCACTGACTTAGTCACTTAACTCTACCATTCTACTTCCCATTTTGATAAAAGCCATCTTTAGCTGCTGATTTTTTAACACTCACATATTTCTCACTCTTAGCACAAACAATCTGGGCTTCATGCTTCAGAAGAAAGGTATAAGATCAGGAAGGAAGAAGTTTTATCTTCCTCTTGGCTTCTTGTTTTCTCATCTTCACACTCAAAATTTTCTCTGTTGTAGCCCAGCATTCATGACTCTGGAAGACTTTAGTTAAGAGCAAAGGATATCCTAGTTATTTCTCAGGTAGCTGCACAAAGCTTTGAGAAGAATATCCACTGATGGGCTGACCCAAGCATATGAACAACATAAGCAGCAGAGAAGGGCATATTAAAATCTAGTTCATATTTAATGGTATTAAATAAGACCATTTCAAAGGCTAAGGGGCAGTTAGGAAGGTAATGCCTCCAAAGAGAGGAACTTACTATACTGACAACAATACCTTCACCTTCCCAGAAGCCTGTGTTCCAGAGGCTGATCTGCAGTTCTACCTGGTGTGATGACCCCTTATCATGATTGATGCATTCTTATTAGCATGGTCCTTTCTCTTTGATTCCCTATGCTATTTTTTTCCTATATATCCTGAGATTCCCAGTACTATTTTTTTTCCCCGTATATACTGGGACTCCCGATACTGTGTTATCCTGAGATTCCCACTACTATATTTTCCTATATATCCTGGGATTCCCAATACTGTTTTATCCTAAGATTCCTAATACTATTTTTTCCTGTATATACTGTCCTGCTTTAACTTTCAAACTCATCTTTGATGATGGAAGTGTTCCTGGTCAGCAAGAAATGACCTTTCTCAGTACCTGCCCATTGTTGGCCAATTAGCTTCTTTGAATTTTATATCATTATGATGAAATGTGCCTTCTCATCTTCTTCATCAGGGTTTGAAGGTGAGGTACATTGTGTTAAATGCACAGAACCTGGAGATAGTCTTGAGTTCATAGGTTAGTTCTGATACTTATAAGCTTCATGAACTTGTGAAAGTTCTAGAATTTTCCAACCCTCAGCTTCTTTATCTCTAATGTAGAGGTAGTAACACCTAAATTGCAGGTGTTATGGGTACTAAAATAATGTGTGAATGAGCTAATTGTAGTATCTCTTTAACTATCTACTAACATGGTAGTTAGTAAATAGAAGGCATCCCTTTGTTATTGAATTAAAGTGGGTTTGCATATCAGCTCAACCTCTCATTAATCTTTATGTGTCTCCTTAAGCTTCCGTTTCATTATAATGGAAGTAATATTTCTTTGATGGGATTGAGATTAAATATTGTCATGTATAAAGTACACAGCACAGTGCCTGGCATAAGGCATCAGGCATTCAATTACACCTTTATTGAATGACTCATTAAGTTAATCAGTAAGTACAACAGTGACTACAGTTGTAGAGAATTTCTACTTATTCAAAACCTACATGACTGCTTATTGAGGGTCTGACAGAAAATTAAATCATAATAATTCTGATAGCCTTTTAATGAACACCATCTAAACACAGATATCCTTAAAATGGCATCTGGTGACCCTGTGAGGCAATTACTCTGAATAGAGGTCTAAGATTCATGCTTTAAGATTCATATGCCTCAACTGCAGGTGAAATTATCACTGAGCACATGGTGCAATCCAGGTTTGTTAAGTCAGATGCTATTAATCTGAGTGATATTAGGTTCAGCCAGCATGGAACTTTTGACTCACCAAGCTTGGAAAAAGTACAGGGTTTCTCTAGGAATTACAACAGTCTGTTCTCTAGAAACCTCTAATGCACGGGACTGGTTTATGTTAACATTTGTATATAGGTATCAAATAAAATGCCACATGTCTTCATTCTCTTTCTCCCTTCCATTTGAAACACCATTTGCTCAGTCTTCAAGTTCACAGTAATACTCTCACCACACATTGTTTTATTTTCCCTCAGCAGCAGCCTTAGTCTTTACACAGAGACCAACTCAGTTTGATGCTCATACTGGGCTCCAACATTATTGTTCAAATAGGTTAACAGATGGATCAGAAAACAGTATGACAAGTACATGGAAAATGGGTATATATGTTAAAAATAAAAATAAACCAAACTGAATAAACAAGTGGATGGATAGATAGATGAAAACATATTGGTAGGTGGGAATTATGGTTTGACTAGTAGATTAAAGGATGGCCAGGTAAGTAGGTATAGGGAATTTTATGGGTGATTGTTTAAAGAATGATTAACTAAATTGGTGGACATACAATATAGGTAAATGGATAGATGGGCAAAGGATTAGTGACTCTACCTATGCACTTGACGTATACCTTTTCCTTTTAAATATGTATAAATTCTAGTTCTGTTTTGTAAAAATAGGCAGCCAGAGCCACCTTTCATTGATTTTGTTTTTCTGTGGTAATACTCTTGGAAGACATAAAGAGAGAGCTGCTATCTTACCTAGACAGATTGAAGGTTTACCTACTATGGCTTTCCCATTACATATTGTAATGCATTTGAGTATCTCACTGGAGGAAAATGAGATTTCTTAGAAATGTGTGACAGTCCATTAATCTTGATTTGCCTTCTTCATGGATTAGGAGTAATTCTGTTTACATTGACTAGGAAAAGAAGACAGAGAGAGGTTGGAGGTGAATAGAGCTGGAAGATGGACTGGTTAATCACTTTGACTTATGGGGCCAAACAACACTCTAAAAGCAGTTCTGCTCATCCCTCTAACCAACTCTCTGCTACACACCTGCTGTGAGACTCAGCTGCTCTCTGGACACTTTGTAAATGGGCAGGAACAAAGTTAAATGCTACAGCTAAGTCACAGAAAAATATCATATGGATTCTTGGCATAAAACACATCACCCATCCCTTTATCTGGATAAATGGGAATAGAATAGAATTGTCCCTACCTTAACATCAGATGAAATATGATTCAGAAACTATATAATTAGAAGAGGCAGAGAACCTTAGATTGATGTTCAAATGATTGAATTTACTAACTGAGGACCTTCTGCTTCTGGAAAATGCTATGAAATTTAGGGGCAATTCTTGTGGGCTCATAGGCTCAAGCACTGATCCTAACACTCAGAGCCCACCCAAGACATGAAGGGATTTAACATAGGCCATCCCAACATAACTAGACCCTATAGAGCTACCATCAGATACGTATCCCCTGGGAATATAGGAAGAAATTTCCCCATCTCAGTAACTTTGGTATGGATGAAGAAGAAACTCCCACAAGAGTTACATAGAGAAGCCAGGTCATAACCAGATCAGTCAGAATTCCCTCTGTCTATTGACCATTTAGTCAATAATTCTGTTTAATATGGTTTTAGTCTTATAGACCTTGTTCCATGCAGTTAACAGAAATGAAGGTAAAGTTTTTCTGGAATAACCCATCTTAAATTATTACTATCAGTAATGTAAAATACTAGCTCTGGGCCTTTTTGGTAGTTGTACTTGGTTTATCTCTCCACCTGTGCTCTCCTTGAAGCCCGACTAATACATCTTTCTCTGGAAGAACAAAACAGAGTAATATGTAGAGTAGGAACCCGAGGAGGAGTACTATGCTTTAGATGTATTTTCCAAAGGCCTACTGCTAAACTCTTAGTTGCCAGCCTACAATGCTATTGGGAGAAAGAACTTTAAGAGGCCCATCCTAGTGGGAGGAAGTCACGTCACTGGGTGCAAACTATTGATCTCCTCTTCTTGACCATTACTAGTTAAAAGCACTGCCTCTTCCATGTGCCCCCAACATGGTGTACTGTGCCACCATAGGCCCAAAGCAACAGAATCAAATGACTATGGGTTGGAACTTGTGGAACATGATTCCCACATAAATAATTCATATTTTTAAGACTTTTAAAAACAGTAATGGGAAGCTAATTAGCACAGAGGAAAAGAGGAAGACACAGATTACAAAAAGAAGAATGCTCACAGGACAAGCACTGGCTGGCTAGGTTTAAAAGTGTATCCAATTTGAATCGACGTAAATAGTACTGTAAAGAATACCATTACATTCTAATATTTGACTGGTTACTTTGATTTACTTGAATAACTTTCTGAAAGTACAGATGCTAAAGTAAATGAATAGTCTTAAGTGTACAAACTTCTAGTAAAATACACAAAAGAGCCTTCTTCACATAAGTGATATAAAGCATGAGAGGTACAGTAATTGTAGGAAAAGATGGAGATAAGAAAGGCATCTCTTAGGCTCATGTTTATGAGGCTAAGATCAAGGAAATCCTAGGTGATGGGGTTAGAACTGAAGTCACAGTCTTTGCTCTCCAGAAACTAACTGTAAGCAGAGACAATGGATAACTCTTTGTATTACAGTGCTTAGAGCATGTCAGCAGAGAACTGATACTCACAAAGTATTTACTGAGTTAAGTAAACAGGCATTAGAGTGCAGTACTGCTGTAATAAAGACACTGGGGAAGGTTCCAATGAGCCTACACAGAGGCAGGGTGTGGGTTTAATAGTGAGCTTAATTAAACAGCTTCCTGGTGAAAAATCAGGGCTCTCCAGCAAGATGTGAAATGCATATATTCTGTCCTTTGCTGGGAAACTTGTGCTGAAAAGTGCCTCTTTGTTGCATAACATTGAGAACTAAAATTTAGCAGGGGTGGCAGGGGGTGCACAGTAGAAGAACACCATACCTTAAATTTGAGCCTTAATTGAAAATTCCCAAAATGCAAGTTGAAAACGCATTTTGGAATTTTCCATAAATCCTGGCTGAGCCACTTTTTCCAACTACATCTCACTTACAGTAGCTGCTCCTGAAAGAGCCTTCCTGGTTCACTTGAGAGTCCATCTTACTTTTTACCCTGCCTCACTTCCACTTTCCTTCATCTACTGCTCTGCTTACCTGCTTCTTATTAATGCCCCTTTAAAGTTATAAGAGATGCACCTAGCTCCTGCTCACTGTTGCAATAATGCTGTTGCAAAATAACCATAGAAGTTCAGTAAATATTTGTTTTGCAGATTAAATGGCTAAGTAAATAAAGGTTATTTTCCCTGAAAAACCATCTTCATCAAAAGGTACTGTGTTTACTTTTTAACAATAGAACCTTTACTATAAAAATAAATGTACTGAGGAAACAGAAGTGAAATCATTATAACAGCCCTTTCCAATTAATCATTAAAACCAGCCTTAAACCACTAAAGAGAAGTAGGGGTATCTAAGACAATTTTTCCAACAATGGGCCTTAGTGATGCCAATCTGGTAATACAAAACTTCCTTCATTTCTATCATGGATAAAGCAGCATTTGAATCAGGGCAAAGAAAGACCTAATTAACCACTACACGATGGAGTGAACAACAGCACTGTAACAATTATGATTGTTATGAGATAAAGTTTACATTCTGGAAAATTACCCTAACTAAACCTTCATTTGGGCTAAAGAGATGGAGAAAACTACAACATCTAAAATGCAGCTCTGGCTCCAGCTCCATACTCGACTCAGAAGCCACTCATTCTTTTCATAAACTCCACAATCTTTCTAAAATGAACTCAGGATTTGTGTGCATGTGTATGTATATGTATACATGTGTTTGTGTATATGTGTGCATTTATATGCCTATATGTATATGTTATATGTGTATGTGTATATATGTATGCATGTGCTTAGGTATATATATATATATTCATATGTATGCATATATACCTATATGCACATGTTATGTTTATGTATGTATGTATATCTTTAGGTATATATATGTATGTTTATATATGTGTATATGTTTAAGTATGTGAGTATGTTTATGTATATGTTTGTGTATACTAAAAAGTAAGTCTTACTTTTTAAACCAATAAAGTTTCTAAGACAAGAGGTTGTAAGGCATATGGCTAATCCCAATGGATTTTACTTAGAATTTCTGCTTAATATAACATTGAGAGGAATTTGTGAATGTTATTTCACATAAAATCTTACAAAGCAAAGTAAAGCCATGGACGGACTGGGTTTTAGAATCAGGTCACCTGATTTCTTGTTCCAGCTCAGCCTCTGGCAAGCTCTATGATGTTGATAGAGCCTCATTTTCCTCATTTACTAAGTGGAAGCTCTCTATTCTCTCACCAGCTTCATGGCAAGCATAATGCAAGTTAATACGTAAAAGCTCTTAACACACTCTAATTTGCTATACAAATCTGGCTGTACTTTTATAGCTATGCCCTCAGGGGAACTAAGTCTAAAATACCTGAAATTTCTGGGCTTCCAAGTTTATCTTCCTCTGCATATTTCATTTGCCTGACTACAGAGAACAGGATCATTAATATTAATATTCAGACTTCATGAATTATTGCACTTGAACTAAGACAATTTTGTTCTAACTTTTCTGTCTTATACTTGATCTCACATGTCCAGTGAGCTTCAGTCATGAGCAAAGACCGTCAAGGAAAATGAAGACCTGTAGTATCCTTGAGAAAGGTAGAACTTGTAGCCTTTCCTATATGAGGAACTGCCTATCAAAAAGGTGGATATCCACAGGTGCTAATGTGCATTTAACTCTCCAAGCCTTGATCTCAGTCTTCATAAAAATCCCAGTTACCACCCACTGGTCCCTGACTCTGGAAACCTTTGCAGTGGAAGCCTGGTTGGAACACTCAGTGGAGTATGTGCAAGGTAATGGATCCTGAGGAAGGAGGATAAAGACATTCCTCTCAAGAGAGGAAGAGCATATACATTCTACAATTGTTTTAAAACATCCACAGATACCAATGGAGGTAAAAGAAAGATGCTTATAATAAGCAGAAGAAGTTTCCTATTCTTCTGCCAAT